>CATIWO010774899.1:0-12505 GCA_949673435.1 Macaranga tanarius | reverse complement strand
AAAAAAGTAATTCGTAGTTAGATACATTTTCACTTAAAAGTTTATATTTTTTTTTGTAATATTTAAAAATTCATGATTTCATTTTATAACACTTTAATACCCTATCAACTAATGTCATTATTATTTTTGAATGTAACACTCCATCTCAATAATAAAAATATTTTACATGTAATTTACCATCAATATAGCTATTTAGATAATTTTAAAAATATTATAAATTTATTTTTTTATTTTTAATAAAATTAAAAATATACTTTATTTTTATTTATTGTAAATTTATTTTAGCTAGTTGAATAGTATTAATTTTACTATTAAAGAATTATATTATTTTAACATTATATCATATATTTTTAGTAATATTGTTTAGTAAAATATTAAAATGCAAATAAAATTAAACTACATACTTTTAAGCATTATGAAAAATATCATAATATTTTAAGTGAAAAAGCATCTCACTACATATATTTTATTGTAGTTTTTCCTTTGTTTTACATTTGGACCTTTTCTACTAATTTGATTTTTCATGTGCTTTATTTGTCAATAAAAAAAAAATTAAGGGCAAAGTTAAAGACCCGAAACTGATGCGGATTAATTGTTTCTTACTTTTTAATACTATTTAATTACTTCAATTTGTATTAATTGTTTCTAGTTAAATTTGACACATGCCATGATAGGAGATGACTGTGTTGCCATTGGAGGAGGCTCCTCAAACATCAAAGTAATAGGTGTGATATGTGGACCAGGCCATAGTATAAGGTACACATGCCATGGTGAAGCTCTGGAAAATGCTTGCTTCAGGTTAGAATTTGATGTTCCACCCAACTGGTAGAACTTGGTAGACATGTTCCACCAAGACTAGGTATATTAGCACATCGCCAGGTTATAGATGATTATGATAGACTTTCTATAGTAACAAACTCAGCTCATGAGCAACTTATGCTAACCAGACCGTACTCCTCTCTCATTGGTTTCTGATCACTGCCTGCCTTTTATGCTCATGAACTCTGTGAGTTACCACAGAGGGATATGGTCATTTACATTATCTCAATGAAGTTGGTTAAACAGGATCATTTTCTGATCATAAGATTTCTGATGTGCAGGATCCTCTTGCGAGGCAAGCACAGAGCATACTCTCTGATTACTATGGAAGAGACATGATTATTATGAGATCTACAGAGGAGAGCCTTTCAGAGAATAAGAGAAATTTAGAAACTCATACTTTTATTTATGGAAGGCAGTGTCTATTAAGGGTTGTCTGCTCTTTACAAAGAAGCAATCTTCCTTTATATAGAGGAAGATGCTACATATACAAACATAATAAGCATTAGTAATATCTAAGACTAACATAGACTTTTAATATCTTAACTTGGGCTTTCTTTCACCTAATAGGTCTATATCTTAGGCATGTTGACTTTTAAGTCTTTTTTAAAGACTTTTGATAATAAAACAAATGCAAGGATATATTAAAATTATAATCTTGACTTTAATAGCCAAAAGTCTCTTTTAAGAGTCTTCATCACTTTATGATAGGTTCATGACCTGATGACATGTTGTTCTCATCATTGCTGTCACTGCTGTCATCATCTATTTGAGAATATCCTTGTGAATATCCTACAAGAGGATGTCCACGTGAGTCATGCCAAACTTCATAATCCATCATGGATGGGCTAGGACTATCCATTGGTTTTGGATTGGATGAACTGGGCTTTTATTTTGGCTGAGTACTTTGAGAACTTGATCCTGGGCCTTGGGTTGATAACCAATAATTCTTATCTGCAAGCAGGCCTACTATATAAGTTTCCTATGGAGCATCTTCATGAGCTTTGGGCTAGATTTTAATAGGAATCTTCCTATTGACTTTAAAGAGTCTCTTATGTGATTGTCTTCTGAGTAGTAAATTTTTTATGTTAATAAACAATTGATCAATCATGGAGAAATTATAGATCTGGTGCATCTAGAAGCTAGGAACTATTTTGAATTCATTTCTTATCTTCTAAAACAGTATGTGGAATAGAATGACTAAATGACATTGATGAGGCTAAGTCAGATTCTGAGTAACCGCTTCTCTGGTAAGGAATGCACTCCATTTGGTAATGGACTGAAACCATTTAAAAAATGTTACCAGGTATAGGTTAGACATAAGTCCCGTGTCTAGTCTTCTCAGATACTGAGCTAGAAGGAGTGGCTGTAAATCAAAAGCTACCCAAAAGAGATGGCATATATACCAGAAAAATACAAGAAGCTCCTATAGCCATTGGAAATTTTTCTCAGGGCTTTGGTTAAGAAAACTGAATATGGTTGTAAAAGGATAGTCCGGATGGATACCAAAGTTTTGGAGATAATCAGGCCCATAAAGTCTGATTAACTTGGAATGATATTGAAAGATTTGGGTTGAAGCTATTTTGGTGAGTTGGGTTGCTAAACAGTTTAAAGGTATTTCTAGTAGAACTCCTTCAAGAAGGAAAGGAGTTACAGATGGCTCAAGTTGCTGATTTGAACTGGTAGATTTAAATATATATATCATGGGTAGGACTTTCAGGTTGAAAGGTTTTTCCATGGAATAAAAGATAATTGGTCTGCTGAGTAAATCTGGTATCAGATTGTTATCGCCTTTAATGTGCTCTACCTCAAAGTCATATTTGCTGAACCATTCTTTCCATCGGAGAAGCTGTGGATATGGTAGAGTCTTTCCGTTGAACTCCAACATCTTAGGAAATGAAGAACAATCCATAATGGCCTTGAAATGATGGCCAATTAGATGGAATTTAAATTTTTTGATGGCATACTTTACCGCCAAAATCTCTTTGAATGTAGAGTGATAGTGACATTCTGAGTCTGAGAATTTTCCACTGGCATAAGCACAAATTCTCCTTTTTTCTGCTCATCTTCTTCCAGGAGAATTGCTCCCCAAAACTTGTGACAGTATCTATTTGTAAGACTCTTCTACCAATAGAAGGAATCTGCAAGGGTGGCAGATCCTGTGTCTCTTTCTGCAACTACTTTACTGCTGCCATTTGTTGTTCACTCCAAGTTAGTGGATTCTTTTTCAACATGGCTCTCAAAGGTGTAGTCTTCTTTGTCAGGTACGAAATGAAATCTCGTAGGTAATTGACAATCCTAAGGATCTGTCTGATCTACTTGAGAGAAAGATCTTGGTCTAGGAACTTTTGGAGCTCTGAGGTAAAATGTGGTCTAGGCTGATACTGGCCTGCCTTGAAATGCATTCCCAAGAATTCAATCTTTGCCTTTCCCATATGTATTTTGGATGGAGAAAGCATTACTCCATATTACTTTGTTAATTCTGTAAATTATTGGAGAAGCTTTAAGTGACTTTCCTCATCTGGAGAAAATAATAAGATGTCATCAATGTAAATGAGAGCACTATATAGATTAGGCTCTTAGATTTTGATCATGGCTTTCTGAAACAAAGATGGTGCCACTTTTAACCCAAAAGGTATTACTGTCCATTAAAAATGCTGATTAGGAATGCATAATGCTATTTTCTATCTTTCTTCTGCTTTAATTTTAAGTTGCCAGAAGTCTGCTTCTTTGAGAAAATCTTTACTTTTGACAAGAATGGAAACAGTGAGGAAATCTTTGGCAAAGGGAACTTGTCGTCTCTCAGGAAGAAATTCAAGGGCTGATAATCAATCACCAGTCTCTTCTTGCCTCTTATTTGTTCAGATCGCTTGTTGACATAGAAGGCTTGGGAAGCCCATTCAGACTTTGTTGGTTTGATCAAGCCTTGCTTTTTTAATAGTTGACATTTCTTTTTTGCAAGAGTCATTCCAGGATGAGTGGCTTTAGTGGGATTGACATCTTCATTCTGCTTAAAAGGTAAATAAATAAAGAACTCTAAATTTTTTCACAGTGGTGAAGAATATTTTTCTAAGAACTAAGTATGTGAATTTGCACTGCAAACCTGCGATAAAAATTCATGAGTTGACTGAAAGGATATAGTTTTAGATTCAAGGTTGAAGAGAGATAGGATAGTGGTGTAAGGTTAGAAGTATTTCTTGAACTTAATTCCATAAAAAAGAATTTGAAGTTTCTTCATCTTCCAATAAATATCAAATCTAAGGACAAAGTCTTTTCCAGGTAAGGGTGATCCAAGAACTTTGGTCCAAATATAACATTAAGGGAAAAATTAGATTTTAATGGGGTTTTTGGTAATTTGTTTGATTTTCAGAAATCCTCCATTGGCAGCTCTGAAGAATTCATTATGCTTTTTCTAACAGTCAGCTGGAAGAATATTTGGGTTTAGAATAGTAGTTCTTGCTCTAGTATCAATTAGAGCAATAGCTTTTATAGGTTTGGAAAATGTTATTGCATAAATTTGCAGGGTGATTAAAGGAATAGGCCATTCTTCTTGAACTAGAGAAATAATTTTACTAAGGGAAAATTGTAAAGGCTCATCATCATCAGACCCTGAATGATCAGAAGTCTCTGTATAACACACAGTAAAAATACTCTCTGGTGAAAGTTTATTTTCTTCAGAGAAAAGGGATTTAATATCTGCATCCTCAAGATCCACAGAAATGATCTGCTGGATTTGCTGAATCATCTTTATTGCTTTTGTTGGTCTGAAAGGACATGCTTTTGAAAAGTATCCTTTTTGGCCATAAATATAACATTTGTATGTGGTGCCTTTCCTTTGAAACCTCCTTTTGCGAAAGTACCTCCATTGCTTTAATTTTCTATTCCTTTTTAGTTTAAAGAAATGTTTTTTCTTTTTACCAGGAAAAATACATGACGAGGAATCTTAGTATTTGATCTGCAAGTCTGGTCTGTTGCAGGACAACTTAATTATAGGATTTTTCTTTCCTCCCACATACATCTTAATGATTCTTCTCTGTTCACAGAGATGAGAGTGTGCTTGAATCATGACCTAATACAGATGTCCTAATGGATCATCTCCAATCTTCTGATTTTGTTGTTGAAGAATTGAGAACATCTTTGAGGATAAAATTTTTGAAATTAAAGCTACAAATGCTTGCTTCAGGTCAGGATTTGCTATTCCACCCAACTGGTAGAACTTAGTAGACATGTTCTTGAAATGCTAGTCTAAATCCTTCTTCTTTAAATAACAACACTTCATTTGATAGAACTCTTTTCTAGCAATTTCGAGATCATCCTCCCATTTTCTAAGGAACTCAAAATACAAGAGTACCAATAGTTCATCAACTAATTTAGCCTCAATCAACTGAGCGTTGGCATAGACATTTAGGCTGTTAAACCAATTAGACACCTTGCCAATCAGTTTAGCCAGAAACATCTAGATAATATCTTTAAGAACTGCTTCAGGTTGTAATATTTGACTATTGATCCATGCTCCAAATTCTAAGAATTAGTCTCTGTAGTGAGCTGGAGATATATTATCCAGTGTGAAGTAAGGGCCTGATGAGCTAGATTTTTTCTGGGAAGTTCATTATTCTGAAGTCGACCTCATTATTTTTGTCTCCATTAGTTCTATATAAGACTGAGAAGAAGTTTTGGACTCTTGAGTGTCAGCCATCAACTGCTGAGGAATATCCTCTTCGTCTGATTCATAAGATTCTTTTGATGAATCCTTAGATGAATGACTCTCTGAGATTAAATCAATTTTAAAGTTAGGCATGGTATTTTGAGCACAATCTCCTCAAAAGAAAGATATTGGATTGACCATCATGATACCAGAAGGTTTTTTTAGTGGCTTTTCTGCTTCAATTAATTCTATTGAGGATGAAGATAACTGCATTTGATCCTTTAAAGGTTCTATCTTTTTAGAAGGTTCAGGGTTAGAGAAATGTATGGTTTTACCTTTTTTACTTGTCTGGTCAGGAAATGGATAGGTAGGTTCCACTCTTTGATATCCAGGTAGTATATTTAGAGGTGCAGACGGTAATAGAAATGGAGATAAATTACAGCTTAGTGGAGAAGGGAACAAGTTATAGTAAGGAGCTAATGGATTTGAAGAATAAAGACGCTGACAAGGCTGTCACCTACTTTCAAAATAAAGCGGATTCAATCTACTCAATCGGAGCTTTTAGATCCAGTATCTCATTCTCCTTCATCTAAAGGAGATGTATAGCACTCCTACTTCTAACCAATAGCATTAACTCCTGATGCTTCCTTTCTACTTCTCGAGATAAGTCAGCTTGAATCCGCTTTATTTCTAACTCAAAACCAGATACGCGAGTCTCAGTACTTTTCACCTATTATGTAATTTCATCTACTCTGGCCTTCACTTTTTCTAGAATTTTATTCTATGCACAAGTATTCTTTGTCTGCCAATTCAATACTACTTTAGCATAAGTAACTATCCTGGGTCTTTCTTCAGTATCAACTATGTTTGGATTCTAAATAAAAGGCTGAGAAGTGCAGTTGGTATCAATTTCTGGAATGAGATGTGGAAACTCTCTGTCATAGGTCACAGGTTGATACATGAATATTTCAGGCAAATAGGTTGTCAAGCTTGGTATGTCAGATATAGTTTTCTGAATAGGGTGAGTTGTATCTTCTTTTCTTATCCATTTCAAAGCCTGCTTATAGCAGGGAAGTGGTTGAGGTTTTGGATCTGGCTTATGAGGTTTTAGTGAAGGTTTGCAAGGTTTTGGCTGAGATGATATAATTGGTGATGTAGGATAATATAATACAAAATAATCATATTTCCCTGATAGTTCTCCCAGAGTCCTTATAGAAGGGTCTCCATCATCAAATCTTCTCCAGAAGGCCACTTCATTACAGCCTTTCCTTCTCTTTGTCTCCTTCTTTGACTCCTTTTTCTCATCATCAAAGATCATGCAACAATCATCAAAACTATATATATCAAAGAAACAATGACCATTACGCTTAAAATTATAAACTGGTCTTCCTTCCTCATTGAAGGATGTAACTGGAATTTCCTCCTTACGCCAAAAAGTGATATTGAACATCATTCTGAACACATCAGAACTTTCATCAGGCTTTTTAAAGATAGTCTCTATAGAGACATCAGATTTTTTAATGAAAATAGGGTTTATACTCTGTATAAGTTGGACTACTTCATGCATGTTCTCATAATTAGTGATCAACTTTTTAGGAAATAGCTTCAGCAATTCTTCCCTAACCAATTGCTTAGGGATGTGGACACAAAATGGAGAATTATGAGAGTTTGCTTTTATCAACAAGGCTTCATTTTGGATATTTGGAATAGTAAGGTTTAAAGCATGGTTTTGTAAGTGATACACAATTTGGTAGTATAAAGTTGTGGAGATGGATTCTGGGGTTTGTTTAGCTCCAGCAATCTGAATCTAAACTTTAAGACCTGAAAGAGCATTAAGATTAGAAAGGGCTAGGTTATAATTTAGGAAAAAGGTGAAGAAGACTGAACTGTTATTTAGAGAAGTTTTAATAGTACCAAGGACTTCGTGACAGTACTATTTATAATGGGAGTCTAACAAAGTAATTCTGGTAAAGACTAGAAGCCCTGGCTTACCATAGTAGGTAAAACTAATATGATAGCACCAAAATAGATATGAGTGTATCCCTGACTGAGCCAGGTCCTTAGAAACTCTGGAAGAATTTCTAAGGTGATGAACTGCTCAGTTTGTGATGCTGTAATTGGATGCTGATCAAACTTTGAAGCTTGTATGTACTTCTTAATAAAAGATTGAGTTCTTCTAACAAGAGTCTTGATGGATCTAGTTCATGAAGGAGATAGTTTATAGAAAGCATCATAAGGATTAAGTAAAGGAGCATTAGATTCATCGATCTTTTACTCTTCTGGAAGATAAGTAAACTCATACAGATAGCCAGTTTTACTAAGAGTATGTTGTTTTACAAGTGGAAAAATAATTACAAAGGTGGAAGCAAAAGGGGTATATTTATGATCATATACAGTAGAAAGTTTAGTAGAGGTGGAAATATTTTCTGAACTAGACATGGGTACGGAAGTTCTTCCCCTCTAGGCTCCCTTATACATAACACCATAATAATAATGTCCCCTCTTTGTTTTAATTGGCTCTGATACCATTTTTTTTAGAGCCAATCGAAACAAAAAGGGGACATTATTATTATGGTATTATGCATGAGAGAACCTGGAGGGGAAGAACTTCTATACCTATGTCTAGTTCAGAAAATATTTCCACCTCTACTAAACATTCTACTGTATATGATCATAAATATACCCCTTCTATTTTCACCTCTATAATTATTTCTCCACTCGTAAAATAGCATACTCTTAGTAAAATTGGCTATCTATATGAGTTTACTTATCTTCTAAAAGAGCAAAAGATTGATGAATCTAATGCTCCTTTACTTAATCCTCATGATGCTTTCTGTAAACCATCTCCTTCATGGACTAGATCCATCAAGAATCTTATTAGAAGACTTCAATCTTCTATTAAGGAGTACAAACAGGCTTCAAAGTTTGATCAGCATCCAATTATAGAATCACAAGCTGAGCAGTTCATCACCTTAAAAATTTCTCCAGAGTTTCTGAGGACCTGGCTCAGTCAGGGATACACTCATATCCATTTTAGTACTATCAGATTAGGTCTTACTTACTATAGTAGGCCAGGGCTTCCAGTCTTTACCAAAATTGCTCTGTTAGACTCCTATTATAAACAGTACTGTCATGCAATCATTGGTACTGTTGAAACTTCTCTAAATAACGGTTCACTCTTCTTTACCTTTTTCCCAATATACAATTTAGCCCTTTCTGATCCTAATGCTCTTTCAGCTATTAAAGTTCATATTCAAATTGCTGGAGCTGAATAAACCCCAGAATCCATCTTCATAACTTTACACTATCAAATTATGTATCGATTGCAGAACCATGCCTTAAACTTTACTATTCCAAATATTCAAAATGAGGCCTTATTGATAAAAATAAATTCTTATAATTCTCTATCTTATGTCCACATCCCTAAGCTGTTGGCTAGGGAAGAATTGCTGAAGCTATTTCCTAAAAAGTGGATCACTAATTATGAGAAGATGCATGAAGTAGTCCAACCTGTGTAGAGTACAAACCTTGTCTTCATCAAAACATTTGATGGCTTTATAGAGACTATTTTTAAAAAATTTGATAAAAGTTCTAATGTGTTCAAAATGATGTTCATGATCACTCCTTGGCTTAAGGAGGAAATTCCAGTTACATCCTTCAATGAGGAAGGAAGATCAGTTTATGCTTTTAAGAGTAACGGTCATTATTTATTTAATATATATAGCTGTGATGATTGTTGCACGATTTTTGTTGATGAGAAAGAGGATTCAAAGAAGAAAATAAGGAGAAAGAAAGGCTGCAGTGAAGAGGCCTTTCAGAGGAGATTTGATATGGAGACCCTTTTGTAGGGACTCTGGGAGAATCATCAGGAAAATATGATTATCTTGTATCATATTCTCCTACATAACCAATCAAATCATCTCAGCCAAAACCTTGCAAACCCTTACCAAAACCTCATAAGCTAGACTCTAGGAGAATCATCAGGGAAATATGATTATCTTGTATCATATTCTCCTACGTAACCAATCAAATCATCTCAGCCAAAACCTTGCAAACCCTTACCAAAACCTCATAAGCCAGATCCAAAACTTCAACCACTTCCTTTAGCTATAAACAGGCTTTGAAATGGATAAGAAAAGAAAATGCAACTCACCCCACTCAAAAAACTATATCTGAAATACCAAGCTTGACAACCTGTTTGCCTGAAATATTTATATATCAATATGTTTCTTATGACAGAGAATTTCCATCTTTAGTCCCAAAAATTGATACCAACTACACCTCTCAGCCTTTTGTTCAGAATCCAAACACATTTGATGTTGAAGGAAGACCCAGGAGAGTTACTCCTGCTGAAATAGTATTGAATTGGCAGACAAAGAATGCTTGTGCACAAAATAAAATTTTGGAGAAAGTGAAGGCCAGAGTAGATGAAATTGCACACAAGTGAAAAGTACTAAGACTTGCCTATCTGGTTTTGAGTTAGAAATGAAGCGGATTCAAGCTGACTTGTCTAGAGAAGTAGAAATGAAGCATTAGGAGCCGTTGCTATTGGTAAGAAGTAGGAGTGCCATTCATCTACTTCAGATAAAGGAGAATAAGATACTGGATCTAAAAGCTCAGATTGAGCAAATTGAATAGATTTTAAAAGAAGACGATCTCGACAACCTTATCAGAACCCTTATTCTTCAAATCCATTTTGTCCTACTGTAACCTTTTTCCTTTTCAGCCAAGCTATAATTTATCTCCATTTCCATCACCATCTGCACCTTTAAATATACCACCTGAATTTTGACAAATGGAACCTACCTATCCATTTACTGACCATATAAGTAAAAAAGGTAAAACCACCCATTTTTCAGACCCTGAACCTTTTAAATAGAAAGAACCTTCAAAAGATCAGCTGCATTTATCTTCATCCTCAACAGAATCAAGTAAAGCTAAAAAGTCACTAAAAAAACCTTATGTTATCATGATGGTTAATCCAATATCTTCCTTTTTGGGAGATTGTGCTCAAAATACCATGCCTAGCTTTGTAATTGATTCAACCTCAGAAAGTCCTTCATCTGAGGATTCATCACAAGAATCTACTGAATCAGAGAAAGAGTATATTCCTTAGCAGTTGATAGCTGACACATAAGAGTCTAAAACCACTTCTCAGCCTCATGTAGAACCAATGGATGAGATAGAGATAATAAGGTTAACTTCAGAATAATCAGCTTACCAAAAAAAAATCCAGCTCATCAGGTCCTTACTTCACACTGGATGATGTATCTCCAGCTGAATATCGAGACCGATTCTTAGAATTCAGAGCTTGGATCAATAATCAGATGCTACAACCTGGATTGATTCTTAAAGATGTTATCCATATGTTTCTAGCTAAATTGATTACCAAGATGTATAATTGGTATAACAGCCTAAATGTCTCTGCCAAAGCTTAGTTTATTGAGGCTAAATCAGTTGATGAACTATTGGTACTCTTGCATTTTGAGTTCCTTGACAAATGGGAGGATGATCTAGAAATTGTCAAAAAAGAGTTCTATCAAATGAAGTGTTGTTCTTTAAAGAAGAAGGATTTAGACCAACATTTCAAGAACATGTCTACCAAGTTCTACCAGCTGGGTGGAATAGCAAATCCTAACCTGAAGCAAGCATTTATAGCTTCAATTCTAGAAATCTTATCCTCAAGGATGTTCTCTATTCTTCAACAATAAAATTAAAAGGTTAGAGATGTTCCATAAGGATATCTGTATTAGATTATAATTCAAGCATATTCTCATCCCTGTGAACAGAGAAGAATCATTAAGATGTATGTGAGAGGAAAGAAAAGTCCTTTGATTAAGCTGTCCTACAACAAACCAGACTTGCAAATCAAATGTAAAGATTCCTCATTATGTGTTTTCCCTGGTAAAAAGAAAAAAACATTTCTTCAAACTAAAAGGGAAGAGAAAATTAAAGCAATGGAGATACTTTCATAGGAGAAGGTTTTGAGGAAAAGGCACCACAGACAGATGCTATATCTGTGGCCAGAAAGGACACTTTTCAAGAGCATGTCCTTCCAGACCAAAGAAAGTAGCAAAGATGTTGCAGTAAATCCAATAGATTAGTAATGTGGATCTTAAAGATGCAGATATTGAATCCCTATTCTTTGAAGAAGATGAACCTTCACCAGAGAGCATTTTTACTGTGTGTCATGTAGAGACTTTTGATCATTCAGAGTCTGATAATGATGAGCCTTCATAATTTTCCCTTAATAAAATTGTTTCTTTGGTTCAAGAAGAATAGCTTGTTCCTTTAATCACCCTGCAAATTTATCTAGCAACCTTTTCCAAACCTATAAAAGTCATTGCTCTAATTGATACTAGAGCAAGAACCACTATTCTAAACCCAGATGTTCTTCCAGCTGACTGTTGGCAAAAGCATGATGAATACTTTAGAGCTGCCAATGGAGGATTTCTGAAAACTAAATAAATTACCAAAAACCCCATCAAAATCTAATTTTTTCCTAGATTTTATATTTGGACTAAAGTTCTTGGATCACCCTTACCTGGAAAAGACAGTGTCCTTGGATTGGATATCTATTAGAAGATGAAGAAACTTCAGATTCTTCCTGATGGAATTAAGTTTAAGAAATACTTCCATCCTTACACCACTATCCCATCTCTCTTCAACCTTGAACCTAAAACCATATCCTTTCAGTCAACTCATGAATTTTTATTGTAGGTTTGCATTACAGATTCACATACTCAATTCTTGGAAAAATGTTCTTCACCACTATAGAAAAATCCAGAGTTCTTTATTTCTTTACCTTTTAAGCAGAAAGAAGATGTCAATCCCACTAAAGCCACTCATCCTGAAATGACTCCTGCAGATTTGAAACTCACAGAAGAGGAATGTCAAACAGTTGAAAAAGCAAGGCTTGATCGAACCAACAAAGACTGAATAGGCTTGCCAAGCCTTCTATGTCAACAAGCTACCTGAACAGATAAGAAGAAAGAAGAGACTAGTGATTGATTATCAGCCATTGAATTTCTTCCTGAGAGA
>CATIWO010774878.1:0-16046 GCA_949673435.1 Macaranga tanarius | reverse complement strand
ACATTTATTAACTTTAATAGACATTAATAAACCTTTATAGATTTTAATATACATATTTTAATGCAATATATTAATGTTTCTCAAACAATAAAAATAAAATTTTTAAATGATTAATAACAGATGTCTATAATTAATTTTTTTATAATAATTTAAATATTTAGTTTATAACTATTAAATAAAAAAATGTTTAAGAATTGTTTCAAGCTAATACAATTTTCATTATCTAGTTCAACTGAAAATTCATCTGAACGGCACTCATTTTGAAGAAAGTTGTGCAATCCTGCACATGCTAACACTAGCTTGAGGTAGGTAGAGTGAAAGAAAATTGTGTAGTTTTCCTATTTATATAAATCTAAAAAAAAGTCATTCAAAGTCTTGAGTTAGAGTAAAAGAGATTTGTGTAGTTTTTCTATATATACAAACTTAAAAAAAGTCATTTAAAGTATATAAAAGTCATTATATATAGAAATCCATGACTTTTTGAATATGAGTATGCTTTATAGACTCTCTAAAAATCCTAATTAAATACCCCATAACTTTTAAAGACTTTTTTTAAGTTTATAAAAGTCATTATTGAATACACCTAAACTTTTAAAGAGTCTTTAAAAGTCATAATCCAATACCCCATGACTTTTTAAATCTTTAAAAGTCATTAAAAGTCACAATCCAATACACCCCTAAGTTTTTCTCTTATTTATGCTCCTCAATTAACATGTCAAATAAAATGAGTTAACACCATTTATCATTTTAATATAAAACTATCAATTATAATCCAAAAGTTCATTTCCCTTTCACTTTTACCTTCTCTCTCTTTAACTTTTACCCTTTTCTTATAACTTACAGGCACCTCCCCATGATCCTCTTCAAGATCACTAAATGAAACATCCTCATCATTTTCAATATGTATCCTAGTTCCACTGGTGCCTACCATTTCTGAGCTTTCTTCCTTTAACCAGTCATCAGCATCATCCTCAAGTTTCTCATCTAGAACTTTGGAGGTGGAGCTAGTATACATTGATGTTTCTTGATTAGTTACTGCAGCACTTAATAAAGTTTTGAGATCATCAGCATATTGAATACGAGATTTATTGTTAGGACACTCTTATTAATCACCGATGGCTTTATGTTATATAGCTCATCAAGAGGCATTTTTTCTTTTATACAAGAATTTCTAGCTGCATTTCGATTTTTTTTCAATTCAAGTAAAAGAATTCAACAACTAAAATAGAAAATGGGATATAGCGAAGAAAATTAATTACCAGAAAATTCACATTCTGTGCATATTACCATTTTCTTTTTTCAAAACAAAACAAGTAAAAGCAGGCAGTCAGGTAGATAAGTAAAGACGGCCATAGACTCAGCATTTTGGGATCATCCTAGAAAGGTCTGCCCGCTTCATTCCTGGAGACCCATTCCCTCTTGACGCCACTCGTGCCAGCTACACCCTTAGGTTTCAACAGCTCACTTTCTTGTGCAATGTTTTCCCTCTCCGTCTCATTCCTTCTTACTCTCCTTCTTCCTTTTCTCTTTAGTCTGCTCTACTTAAGCTCGCTTCCTCTAACTGGTAATTCATCTCTTTCTTCATTAAGCTGCAATTTAATTTTCAGCTCCAACTCTCCCTCTATTTATTTTATTTATTTTTGTTCAAATTCCAAGCAGTCAATTCCTTTTTTTAACATACAATTGCACAGTTGGCTTGGATTAATTGGGCAATTCTGGCCAAAGAAATTACTTTCATCCGTTAAAGCAGAATTTGTAATGCTAAGGAACTTGAATTCTCTGTATTCAAAGACGCCGCAATACATGTTCTTGACAAGTCTCTTTATTCATCGCCATATCCTCTCAATTTTCTCCCACTCCTTCAACATTTATGTTGCTCTCCACTGAACGGGATGCTGACAAGGACACTTCTCGCTACAAATTCATGCTCTTTCACCAGGCATGTTTTTCCTTTTCTTTTTCTTTTTCATTCCTCCTTCTTTCACTTTATATTATTATCATTCACACCTTGTTTCGTCATGCTTGCTTGCTTTATATCTACTGTGCACTCACTTCACAAATTCACCCAATAGTTGCCAGTATGCACTCTCTTTATTAGAAAATGGGATCATGCGTCGGTGGTGGTGGAGCGAGAAATGAAGCGACTATTAAGGCCAAGAAAGCTTTTATCTGTTGCAAAAATACAAAAATACAAAAAAAAAAAAAAAAAAATCTGATGCACTAGAAGCTTTGAAAGAGCAGCCACTGCTTAGTGGGCGTTTAAGAAGAGGTGAAGATGGTCGTGGTGAGCTTGAGATTTGTCAAATGATAGTGGGGTTAGACTTTTTGAGGCCAAGATTAATATGAACTTGCAGGAGTTCCCTGATTTGAAGGAAACAGATAAGGCATAAGCTGAACTTATTTTTCGGAAGGATATTGATGAACAGAAATCCTCAGTTCTCTCCATTACTTTTATGTTCAGGTGAGTTATATCAGATTTCATTATTCTTCTCTTACAATTTCTTGCTAATCTATATACTATGGTGCAAAACAGATCAAAGCTTCTAGTGCAACAGAGTTTTTTTTTATATTTTTGTTTTGTTTTGTTTTATTTACTTATTTGTTGATAATGGTGGTGAGTGTTGATGAAGAAGAGAGAGGGTAAAAGTGAAAGGGAAATGAATTTTTGGATTTCAATTGATATTTTCATATTAGAAATTATAAACGGTGTTAACTCCGTTTATTGGAGAGGTAAAATGAGGGGACATAAATCAGAGAAAAACCTTAATTTTGTGCTTAAATGATTCAAAAATGTAAAGTCATATGTCTTCGGTATAAACATTAAGGGTGAAAATGCACCTTTGCCCAAATATTAATGGTACTTTACTAAGAACAATGGATTCGAGAACTGAAGAAGAAATTATGTATGGAAAATTGTAAAAATTGGGGATTTTTTATTTGTTAGCATTACGTATTTACTCAAGTACAGTAAAAAATTGGCATTTTTGGTCTGATAAAGTTATGTGGTGGCAACTAGGTAGCAGGACCGATACCGATGGGCAACTGTTTGCTTTGTAGTTTCTCTGAGTCTGCGTTTCTTAGCAGATATGTAATGTTCTTTTTAAAATATATATATATATGTATAGTAATAGGAATCTACAAGTTATATAACATCATAAGTTCTGTATAAGTTCATTGCAGTTGGCAAGTTGCCGCAACAAATGCGGTTAAGATGTTGATGGGTGTGGAACAATTCAGGGCAATGTAGAACAAAATTGACTTCGACTCCGAATGTGAATACATTATTTAGCGCGTCGTGTAGGAAAAAAATTAAATAAATATTTATGTGTCTGTACTTGTTGTAAATATCATTGCAGCAACAATCGACAAATGATTAATCTTGATAGATCTTTCTAATTATTATGAAACTGTGAGCTTGTTTCTTCTAATTCTCCTAATTGCTAAGTTATGTATATTTCTTTGTGAATGTACTAGAGATACAGCGAGGCACCACAAAAGTTTATCATACAACAAGAGCCATACATTATCTATTAAAGAATCTTTAGGCCAAAGGAATGACAAAAACTTGATGATTCAATTCTTGGTGAAACTCCCTTGTAAGTTTTTTTTTTTAAAAAAATTACACTTGCTATGGAAATTGCATCAACTAAGAGAATGGGCAGGTAAGCATTTCAACAACTCTGCTCATAGTAGGTCTTGCATCCTTGTCTTCCTCAACACATTGCAAGGCCAATGTGATCAATGTTTCCATTTGATCTTGGTCGTATTTACCTTCCAACGTTGGGTCTACAATGTCTTCTATCCATGATGCTTCTCCATCAGCTTTGTTTTCCTTGTCCCTCGCTAACGTCACCAATCTTCTGTGCACTATATCTCCATCAGATTGAATGCCCTCACTTCCAAATGTTGGACTTCTTCCGGTTACCATTTCCAGCACAACTATGCCATAACTGTAAACATCCACTTTTGATGTGATTGGCAGATTAAAAACCCATTCAGGAGCCATGTAACCCCTAGTTCCTCTTATCTTTGAGAAAATTGAACCGTTTGAATCTTCACCAGCTCTGCTTAGAAGCTTGGATAAGCCAAAATCTGATACCTTAGGCTGGTAGTTTGAGTCCAAGAGTATGTTTTGAGGCTTTACATCGCAGTGTAGAACCCATTCCAAGCACTCTTCATGTAGATAAGCAAGCCCTCTTGCAGTGCCTAAAGCAATCTCAAACCGCTTTTGCCAATCGAGTGTGTTTGAGGAGAGATTTTCAGTCAAGGAACCATGCTCCATGAACTCATACACCAAAAGTCTGTGTTTTTCTTCTGCACAGTAACCCCATAATTCTATTAGATTCATGTGATTAAGCTTCCCAATAGTGCTAACTTCTGCCAAAAATTCTGCTTCTCCTTGGTTAGCTACATTGAGTCTTTTGATTGCTGCAACTCGATTATCAGACAAAATGCCCTTGTATACAATTCCTCCTGCTCCTTTTCCAATTTCCTCACTAAAGCTGCGAGTTGCATTTTTGAGCTCAGAATAAGTGAATCTTTTAAAACCAGTTGCTGTAGGTTGGTAGCATTGTGTGTCTTCGTTTGAGTTCTTTTGAGACTTGAGCAAGAAAAACCAAACAAAAAGGATGCCTATAAGCTCCACCCCGCCTAACCCACAGGCTAACCAAAGCAGGGCCTCTAATGCCCCGCTTTCACCATCTCTTGCATAAGTTCTGTCCAACGACTGCTGAATTTCAGTGGGGCAGTCTAAGGCAGGTCCTGAATCTATCTTCATATCCGAGGATTGGAAAGTTCTTGGAACTTTCAGATAGAAGTCTCCACCAGAGCTGGAGGCATATTCTCCGTTGATCAGTAACATCTTAGGGTAGCAATAAGGTTCCGGAGTACCTTCAAAGTACCTGTATAGGAATCCTTGGCAATTGCAAGACTCCAAACAATATTGCTTGCACGTCTCTAAACCGACATTCTTAAGAGAGGAGCCAGCATCGTTCCCATAAAAATCAACATTTTTTAGCTTAATGAATCTAACATTCGAATTGTCGCCACATGAGAGACTGAATTCTGGTTCACAACCATAAGTCCAATCGGTCTTGTCTTTTATCTTAAATCCTGGAAGGCAAGAACATTTGGTGCCAGACATCGGATCGATGCTGCACATACTATTAGGCCCACAAATTCCATGAATCTCAAATAATTGAGATTTTGCCTGCCATGAAACAACCCAAGTTGTAGCTTCCTCTTCTCGACTGTATAGTCGAAGATTACCGTCGGAATCAAGTGTCAGTCTTCGCTGGAGCCGTACTCCATAATCCATTGGTAGAAAAGTTAAATTATCAGATGAAATAAATGTTCCCAGTGAATCATAGGAGGCAGTTCGACTACTGTTGTATTGGAACCTCTCATTTTGCCAGGGTTGAAGCCATGGGTCTGGCCAATAAGCACTTGAAACCTTTCGACCATCATAGAGGAGACTTATAACATTATTGTTATCAAAAATTAATTTGTAGAAACCAGTAGAATAGTCGGTGTAGCTTCTTCCCGAGACAAGCTGTGTATATCTGGTGAGAGGTTGCAGAGGAAGAAGGGTATCTGTAGGCGAATCGAAGCTTTGCCAAATAACATCATCTTTCCTATTTTGCAAAACAAGATTACCGCTATAGTTGAGTCGTAACTCAACTGGGGAGGTAGACTCAGTACGTGTGGACCAGGCGGTGGATTTACCAGCATCAGTCAAGACGAGATTTCCAGTTTCTAGCAGCAACAGCTCTGAACCTTTTCCATTAACAGGAAAATCGCGGTTTGCCATCCAAACAATGGTGCAATTGTTACTGCAAGATGGTTTGCTGAACCATACAGCAAATGAATAAGCATTATCCCCAACAGGGTAAAATCCAGCAGAGAATTCTCCATTTGGAGAAACAAGAAAATCATCTGGATTCTCTACAGAGAGTGATGAGCCACCTCTTAAAACAGATAAAGATGCAGAAACTGATGAAAGAGTTGATATGGTCAAGCACAATACGATCAACGGAAACTGGTGATCCATGTTGAAGTATATGAAGCAGTTGAAAGGTGGCCTGTGGTAATTTGAAGTTGCGCATTAAATTAGTGCAAAGCAGGCAAATATGAAAGCAAAGAAATCTTCCAATTTGCATGAATAGCCACTCATTTAATGGTGGTTTATCTTGAGAAAACTTGTAAAGTAAACCCGTGTAGGCCCTGAATTAGGGGTTGATGAAGACGCATATGGAGAATATGCTTCCAAATGTGTGCCTTTTCTTATAATGGCGGGCGCACACGGTCAAACTTGGTGGCAAGCAAAATAATAATGGCTAAAGGGGTGAAATACTGAATAAGCAAAATAATAAGGGAAAATGCAGTTTCGTTTTTGCCCTTCCCGGGTTATAATAATTATAATAAATAAAAAAATATATAAAAAAATAAAAATATAATAAAAGAGTGTGTAAATTATGATATAACGGGTTCATCCAATTTTTTTTAAAATTTTTTATTTTGTCAATTTAATTAATTAATTAATTAAAATAATTATTTTTTATATTATAATATTAGTAGGGATAAAATAGTAATTTGGACAAAAAAAATTTGTCCTATCAGCCGCACTACCGTCGCTGTAAGCAACATTTATCGGCTTCCAAATAATAATGAGTCCTTCTACAGTACACATGCTTGTATGTGTACAAATAAAATTAAAAATAATTAGATTATCTTTAATTTAATTAGGATTATCGGTACAATAGTCATACTGTAGCAACAACCTCTATTCTTTTATTCCACTCTTTTGTAACGTTTTCAGTATCACTTTAGTTCTTCTTTTTTCGCAACTATTGCATAAATTAAAAATTTTGACATCCCCTTCTCTTCTTCAACAATATTCAATCTATTATGGTCGCCTTCCTTCCTTTAAACTTTTGGCTCAATTTTTTTTTTTTTTTCTCAATTTCTAGATTTTGCTAAGGTGTTGTTTGATAAAACTGAAAATAAATGTTGAATGCTAAATATAATAAATACTGAATTAAATAAATATGTTTGATAACTATAGGTGCTGAAAATCATAAAAGTGATTATTTTTACCTATTTAACTCTGTGATATTGACAAATGATTAATAATTTTTAAATAATAAGAACACAATAGTCAATCTAATAAAAAAAATTTAAAACATAATAACTTAATACGTTCAGTAAATATTTTAAGTCAAAAGTTTTAATTACTTTTTAACTTAATTAAATAATTTAAGTTGAGCCCATTTTGGGTTATTAAACCAACTTAAAATAATTAAGTGATGAATACATTAATTTTCAGCATTAAGTGGTGTTATCAAACACTCCCTAAGTTGTAGTTAAACTTGAACATTAAAAATAAAAAATAAATAAAAAACTAAAAAAAAACTGCAAGTTTTTAAAGTGTTTGTGATTATTCTGCTCGTTCACACAAGTTTACTTTCCTCTTAGTCAATTGCATCTCAAGCATGTTGCTACGGCCAATATCAGAGTTCCATGATGTTTTAATAAATTGGCTTTGAAGCTTTTTCATTTAACTGTTGCGATCATGGGAACTTGAAATTTAAAGCTAATTACAATGTGGATTGGTCGAGCTAATTTGCAAATTGATATGAATTGTGGTGCATTGGGGCTGCTGCAATTCCTAGAGGCAAGCATGGCACACGTCTTCAGATAAAATTAGTTCAAAATTCTTTTCTGGGTACATTTTGGTAACACTTGTATAAATGTGTCTGTTGCAATATGTTTTGGTAGATGCTTAACAGAGATTGAAGTGATTTATGGGATCAAAACAAAATGGGGCTTTAATCATTTAGTTTCAATCAGAGACATTAATGATGCTTCAAAAGGATATCTTGTTTCGTCTAATTAATTCTCATAATTGCCAAATTATATATATTTCACACCAGCAGTAGAAATCTAACTCTGCTCTGATACTATATTAAAAAAAATAATTGTATTTTCTTATGGATTCATCTCTCACACCAAGAAGAAGATACACTTTGCATGTTTTTATATCACAAGCTGCACAACATCATTCACGTATTCTCAACTTAGCACTGTTCACGTGCTTGTAACTGAATAATCAACACAACACTGATGTGGCATAACAAACTCTGCAAGCTGTTAAGCAACTTGCATTACAGTTACAAATCTTCTAACTAAAATACAATTACAAAAATGCACAAAGAAATCTAGAAGCTTTAAGATAGCAGAGGTAGCATAACAGGCAGCAGCAGGTAGCAGAATAGGCAGCATATCAGTAGCAGCATGAAAATCAACATCACTATTGCTGATACACTCCAAGTCTGTCAGACCTTTCAACAATGTTCTCTCTCTTTTGTCTGTATTGATAGGAATTGGGTAGCCCATCAGCTGACTAAGAAAGCCCTATATGACAACGTATTTTATACTAATAGTCAAGTCCAGAGAGAATGACTTAAAAATATTGTTGAACCTAAATTTCTATGAATGAGAATCCTTATCTATGTAAAAAAAATAATAAAAAAAATGTATCAGAGATATATCGACGGATCACAAAAGTTCATCATGAAAACAAGATGGCAAGAGCTTATGATTCAATTCTTGGTGAAACTCCCTCGTAAGATAAAAAAAAATAAAAATAAATAAAATACACTTGCTACGGAAGTTGCATCAACTAAGAGAATGGGAAGGTAAGCATTTCAACAACTCTGCTCATAGTAGGTCTTGCATCCTTGTCTTCCTCAACACATTGCAAGGCCAATGTGATCAATGTTTCCATTTTATCTTGGTCGTATTTACCTTCCAACATTGGGTCTACAATGTCTTCTATCCATGATGCTTCTCCATTAGCTTTGTTTTTCTTGTCCCTCACTAATGTCACCAATCTTCGGTGCACTATATCTCCATCAGATTGAACATACTGATCTCCAACTGTTGGACTTCTTCCGGTTACCATTTCCAGCACAACTATGCCATAACTGTAAACATCAACTTTTGATGTGATTGGCAGATTAAAAACCCATTCAGGAGCCATGTAACCCCTAGTTCCTCTTATCTTTGAGAAGATTGAACGGTCTGAATCTTCACCAGCTCTGCTTAGAAGCTTGGACAAGCCAAAATCTGATACCTTAGACTGGTAGTTTGAGTCCAAGAGTATGTTTTGAGGCTTTACATCACAGTGTAGAACCCATTCCAAGCACTCTTCATGTAGATAAGCAAGCCCTCTTGCAGTGCCTAAAGCAATCTCAAACCGCTTTTGCCAGTCAAGTGTGTTTGAGGAAAGATTTTCAGTCAAGGAACTATGCTCCATGAACTCATACACCAAAAGTCTGTGTTTTCCTTCTGCACAGTAACCCCATAATTCTATTAGATTCATGTGATTAAGCTTCCCAATAGTGCTAACTTCTGCCAAAAATTCTGCTTCTCCTTGGTTAGCTATATTGAGTCTTTTGATTGCTGCAACTCGATTATCAGACAACTCGCCCTTGTATACGATTCCTCCTGCTCCTCTTCCAATTTCCTCGCTAAAGCTGCGAGTTGCCTTTTTGAGCTCAAAATAAGTGAATCTTTTAAACCCAGTTGCTGCAGGATGGTAGCTTTGTGTGTCTTCGTTTGAGTTCTTTGGAGACTTGATCAAGAAAAACCAAACAAAAAAGATACCTATAATCTCCACCCCTCCTAACCCACAGGCTAACCAAAGCAGGGCCTCTAATGACCCGCTTTCACCATCTCTTGTATAAGTTCTGTCCAGCGACTTCTGAATTTCAGTGGAGCAGTCTAAGGCAGGTCCTGAATCTATCTTCATAACCGAGACTTGGAAGGTTCTTGGAACTTTCAAATAGAAGTCTCCACCAGAGCTGGAGACATATTTTCCGTTGATTAATAACATCTTAGGGTAGCAATGAGGTACCGGTTCATCTCCAAGGTACTTGTAATGGAATCCTTGACAGTTGCAAGACTCGAGACAATATTGCTTGCACATCTCTAAGCTAACATTCTTATGAGAGGAGCCAGCATCGTTTCCATAAAAATCAACATTTTTGAGCTTGATGAAGCTAACATTCGAATTTTTGCCACATGAGAGACTGAATTCTGGTTCACAGCCATAAGTCCAGTCGGTCGTGTCCTTTATCTTAAATCCTGGAAGGCAAGAACATTTGTTGCCAGACATCGGATCGAAGCTGCACGTACTGTTAGGCCCACAAATTCCATGAATCTCACATAATTGAGATCTTGCCTGCCACGATACAACCCAAGTTGTCGCTCCCTCTCCTCGACTGTATAGTCGAAGATTACCGTCTGAATCAAGTGTCAGTCTTCGCTGGAGCCGTACTCCATAATCCATAGGTAGAAAAGTAAAATTATCAGATGAAATAAATGTTCCCAGGGAATCATACGAGGCAAATCGACTACTGTTGTATTCGAACCTCCCAGCTTGCCAGGGTTGAAGCCATGGGTCTGGCCAATAAACACTTGAAACCTTTCGACCATCATAGAGGAGACTTATAACATTATTGTTATCAAAAATTAACTTGTAGAAACCGCTAGAATAGTTGGTGTAGCTTCTTCCCGAGACAAGCTGTGTATTTCTGGTGAGAGGTTGCAGAGGAAGAAGGGTATCTGTAGGCCAATCAAAGCTTTGCCAAATAACACCATCTGTCCTGTTTTGCAGAACAAGATTACCAGTATCGTTAAGTCGTAACTCAACTGGGGAGGTTGACTCTTTGTCTATGGACCAGAAGGTGGATTTACCAGCATCAGTTAGGACAAGAATTCCAGTTTCTAGCAGCAACAGCTCTGAACCTTTTCCATTAACAGGAAAATCGCGGTTTGCCATCCAAACAATGGTGCAATTGTTACTGCAAGATGGTTTGCTGAACCACACAGCAAATGAATAAGCATTATCCCCAACAGGGTAAAATCCAGCAGAGAATTCTCCATTTGGAGAAACAAGAAAATCATCTGGATTCTCTACAGAGAGTGATGAGCCACCTTTTAAAACAGATAAAGATGCAGAAACTGATGAAAGAGTTGATGTGATCAAGCACAATACGATCAACAGAAACTGGTGATCCATGTTGAAGTATATGAAGCAGTTGAAAGGTGGCCTGTGGTAATTTGAAGTTGCGCATTAAATTAGTGCAAAGCAGGTAAATATGAAAGCAAAGAAATCTTCCAATTTGCATGAATAGCCACTCATTTAATGGTGGTTTAACTTGAGAAGACTTGTAAAGTAAACCCGTGTAGGCCCTGAATTAGAGGTTGATGAAGACGCATATGGAATATGCTTCTAAATGTGTGCCTTTTCTTATAATGGCGGGCGCACACGGTCAAATTTGATGGCAAGCAAAATAATAACGTTCTTGTTTTGTTGGTATTTAACAGCAACAATATACATTAGAATGTTAGTGATTGAAGTGAAAGATGCAGGGTTTACAAAATTTAGGGTTTTAATTGAAATTATGTTAAAGTTTGCTTTTTAAATTTGTATTTGATTTTTTTAAAAAAAAATTGGGGGTGAGCGTGGAGGGGATTTCCATATTGGAATTCAATTTTTCTTAAAGAAGCCTATACCAGTAGGTATATTGATCTCTACAGGTTAGTTAGAAAAATAAACATAATAAACGAGGATGACTCCGGCTGGAGCTTAACCCAACAGGCAGAGGGTTTCACAAAGAAGATAAAAGGAAAGGAGGCGAAAACTAAGAATTTGCTTTTAACTAGCATGGCATGGCAATTATAGTTTTTGTTACAACTTTAAATTCCTAATGCTTAGTTTCTCTTCTCGTGCAAGGCATGTCTCTCCTTTACATTGCATAACCTCAAGAACCAGCTATTGGATTCTCAATTTGCCAAGGTGATTCAAAACGCATGACAAATATATTGAATTCCAAATTGCTGAGGCCTAGAAAGGGAATGGATGAAAATGGTAAGAAGAAATATGCCCCACAGATGTAGTTCTATCATTCTATGTATATTATGTACAAACTCCCGTCTTTACATCGCTTCATGTCTGTTGCTGCTTGTTTCAGCATCTTGCAGCACGTGGTAATTAAATAGGAAAAAAGCACCCTGGTTTTTCTGTAGAAACCTGTAGAACAGATTCAACCTATCAGCAGGCCAACATTCTTAGAACATATGTAAATGAGTGCCAAGAATTTTAAAAATTCTTCGATCAAGTTCAAAATCATTGGTGCAACATGAAATAGCAGGATTTTTCAGAAAAGTATAGACATAATTTTCACAATAACATGGTTTTTACGTTTTATGATCACCAGAAAAGATGTATTTTTCAAGATCATTTTTTTTTCTTTTCCCCTACTTCTTTCCTCTTTAGTATTATCGATGGTTATGTTTCTCCATACAAGGTCCAAGTTGAACTTCCCATTCAACTGTCTTTTGCTCCCAATAATGGCAGTGTCCCGTGTGGATTTCTAATTATTTTTAATTTAGAGAAAAATATAGATTTTGCCAAAAGGATCATACACAGTTAAGAGTCTCTGATGAGAGGTCATACTTAAGAAAGTCAACTAATTTTTGCTGCAACTCCATCAATGTCTCATCTTCAATATTTGCATACATCAGTAACTCTGGCAACTTAACTGCAAGCACATAAAAAGACTTTTTATCCACCAAGTTTGTCACCACATATATATCAAATAACTTCATGAAAAAATTGAAAAATAATTATAGATTTTACCAATGGTATTGTATGAAACAAAAGTAAGCAGACGAGATCCAATCAGAAAGGAAGTCATCATTCAAATAATAATTAGCTGACAGCTTCTTGAATATGAACAAAGAAAATTGAGACAGTCTGCAATGCAAATATTTCCATATATCATAGACAATGGACATACCAAACAGGCGTAATAGATGCTCAGCACCATATAATGTTGAGGGAGAGATGTTGTCTTTAATTGCATCAAGATACTGTTCACGCTCACTTTTGTACAGAAGCATCACTGGCAATGCCTTGTTGAAGTAACAACATAAACCTTTTGTAATTTCTCTAACTGCTTCAGAAATCCTAAATCCACAAAGTAAAAAAATATCAACATTTGGAAGGCAAACAGGAATTTAAAAAAAAAATAATGATGATAATAGAAAGTGAGAAAAACCAATTGTGTTTACCAGACCCTGTCCAATCTTAATAGCTCAAAAATAGCAACCAAGTAGGAAATATTAAAGTTTTAAAAATTAACAGAAAGAAATGCAAAGTGCTTACAAGCCATCTTTCATTAATCTATAATCAAGATACTTCTTCATGATGTCGTCCACATTAGGGGTACGAGGAAGTTTAACAAGCTGATAAAAAAGAAGTAAAGCATGAAATCAGTTATAAATGGTACCTGGCAGCAATTATTAAACTAAACACACAAAATAAATCAGAGATACAGTGAACGTTACAATGATAATTTAACCAGTTCAGCCTTGTAGTCCTTTAGAATTGTATATGATATGCTTGCTGTTTAACTAAAATGTTATGTTCATGCTTCATAGTGTCTTATCTATTCAGAGTGTTAATAGAAACCAAAATAAGTTAAAAATTCATTGAGCCATGTTGCTTCATTTGATACTGAAGAACACAAAAAAAAGCAAGACATATGCACAAAGACAATAAAAGCAAAAGGCTTTTTAATAGCCGTTAGCAAAATGAACTGCATGGTAAAATAGGACTGCTGTATGAACAAGTTAATTCAAGGCACCAAAAAAGCTGAGAAATCAAGGATGAGCAAAACATGTTTACCTTGCCCCGATGAGTGATAAATTCACAATCATCAAGAAGTTGCTTCTTTAATGTTGGTGGAATTTGGATATTCACAAGCTTTTCCTCGGATGGAGCACCTTTGTCCTAACAGTTGACAAACAATAATCAATCAAAGAGATTATTATTGGAAAATTCTTCAGGAATTGTTGAAAAGTAGAAGAAAATGGTGAGCATTTTACTTTCGAGGGATGCAAACTGATTGACATTGACACACTGAAGGGGGGGCATTAGGAATATATAAGCCAATGTATACCTTACCGAGAGAGTCACTTTTCCGCTTCTTGCCCCATGCAACTGCATATAATCCCAACAAAAATTTTAAGGCCAATTTAAATAATGCATAAAGGGAATTGATACTTATTTGCAGTCAACAGTTAGAAGATTGAACCTAATCAAGCTTATCCTCTGCAATGAGAATTGAGTAATGGAATTAAAGTTGACATATTTTTCCCCTTCATTGCAGGGTGAACACTAGATAAACCACAATCCAACATAATCCCTTCAGAAAGTTCAGCTAAACCTTAGACAGGTTCATCTAATTGAATATTATATACAATCTCTTATAAAATATTTGAAATTGATAGGTAAAAACACCATTAATAGCTCAAATATCATAACTGAGCTTTCATCATCCTCCATATCTATGTAGTAGATATTGTAAAGCATAAAATCTATAGTCAATTGAGGTAAGCATGCAAAACCAACCTCAGTCAGGCTCAAACGTGTACAAGACTGTACAACCAATCCTGAAGCTGATCAGAATCAGAATCAGAATTTGGATGTAGATTTTTTGTTTCTATATATGGTTACAACTGTTTTTTTCTAATTCCTCAACCAATGAACAAAATAGTGAACAACTGCATCAAGGAAAACCTCAATAAAAGGGAATGAAAGAACGGTATATCAGACAATTTGCAAGAGAAAGTAAGCACATGAATCAATCTAACCACCTTTTGGTTTTATATGTGATCCACGCCCTGCCTTTGTGCTTCTCTCAAAATCTTGCTTTGTGGTGCAGATTTTCTGTACATTGTCCTCGTTATATTTCATCAAACGATCCAGTCCAACCCACTCATCCCAGCTGTCGGGAAAAAGGTGCAAAAAAATAAAAATTTGTTAAGAGTTTTCTTACTGGAATCAGCTCAAAATTTTCAACTCAACCCCTCAAAAACACAAAGACAATCAGCAAGAACAGCTGACATAGTACTAATATCACTTGCATGGTTCAATAAATATGCTAAAATGCATAAACCATTTTATATGCATGAATGTGTAATAGTATGCTTCCTGGAGAAAAGGAAATGGAAGACAAAACATAGAATAAGCGATATCTTGCAGCAGAACGTACAGGAGTTATAGGACTCACCAGAAGTGTATAGCATCCTATTAAACTAGACGATTGACAAAACCACATATCCTATCCTACAATTTACATCATTACACATGCTGAAACTAAAAGTCAATGCTACTCACTGTTTGTTCCAACCCTGCAAAAACATATGGTATCAAAATGATATATTAGAAGCTAATATCTATGGAGCACTGATAAGTTAAGGCACTAAAAATTTAAGAGCAGCAACAGTGCAAGCAAATAAATTCAGTAAGCTTACAGGATAATGAACATAATACCGCCATTCCTTGGATTGATATTCGGCTTTCATCACCTTCAAAAAGAAGGGGAAAAAATTATCATCGTTCTTCAATGTGATATCAAAAGAATAAAATTTGCAAGCAGAATCAATGAAAATGCGATCAATTAGAAATAGCGATACTGAAATTGAGTTTACCTTAGCTGGATAAATTTGCTGATTGTGAAGAGCGATGACATTTTCACCTTCTTCATAAGGACTCGGAGTGGGAGGTTCCTCATCGCTTACGGTTTCGGAGTCTGTCATGGCAGATGAACAGTCGGATACGGTGGCGGAGGAGTAGGAATCGGAATTGGAGTAAGAGTCGTCGTCTAATCCAGCTTTTGAGCTTCGCATTTTTGCAGAATGAGAATCTTTAACTGCGGTTGGAAAAATATTAACGGTACTCTGGAAAGAACATTGGATTGGAGAATTGAAGAAGAAATTATGTACGGATAACTGTAAAAAAATGGGGATTTTTATTTTTTAACATTACGTGTTTACTCAAGTGCAGTAAAATATTTTTGTTCAAAAAAAAAAAGTGCAGTAAAATATTGGCATTTCGGTCTGATAAAAGTTATGGGGTGGCAACTAGGCAGTAGGCCCGATACTGATGGCGATGGGCCACTATTTGCTTCTTT
>CATIWO010774735.1:0-20038 GCA_949673435.1 Macaranga tanarius | reverse complement strand
ATTTATAATTCAACCATAAAATGAGTCAAAAATTAAATTTTTAATATAGTCACAAATTAAACTTGAAAAAGATTTCAATTAGTATAAACCACCTTAGTTTAGTACCTTTTTCTGTGCTTAAATGGAGAGATTGAGAATTTTTGCATCTTTGCTTAATACAGTCAACTTGAAAAAATAGAACTTTACTAAAAACCCTCAAGGGCATGAGGTTTTTTTTCCCAACTGTTTTCTATTCGATTGCATTATTAGGATTCTGATATGTGAGATATTGTGTGTCTTGAGAAACTTTGTACAAATCTTTATATTGCTGAACTAATCAAAACCGTATCAACGACTAGTAGAAGAGTGGTCCCATTAATATAGTGAACTTTCTGCTTAACATTGCCATTAAATTAAGCACAAAAATAACACCACTAGTGGCACAAATTTTGCTATTAAATTAACTCCTATAGTATACATATAGTATGAGAAAGAGAGAAGAGAAGTAAGATGGGTTGTCATGTTTTATGGTAGGTGACTAAACAACCACCTTTGAGCTCACATGCTATCCTTGTGTACATTATAAAATTGCCTTTTATCTTCTCATGACTTCACTCACCCCATCTAAAATTTTCAACACCTCACTCATTTCTCTTTGATGCAAAGAAAAAATAATTACTCAAAAAAATATAGAACCACTTTTCATCAAGAAAGTACACTTCAAGTTTAATTAAGTAGCTAAACATGACAATTCAATTACAAAGTATTGCATTTTTTGCAACTACATATATATATATATATATATAAAAGAAAATAACATGTAGAAAATGAAGTGAAAAAAAGGTAGGAGTTAACATTGGTTTTATAAAAGGATGGAGTGTGAAGTAGGCCTTAGGCTAATTCTTGAATCTGTAAAAGAATGAATGAATCTGTACACACTTGAGTTTTGTTGTTTATTAAAAATAAAATAAAACCATGGCCAAGATTAGAGAACTGAATAGTTAGAGATCAAACCTACAAGTTGTTCATGCTTGTGAGTGCTTGCAATCCACCAAGGATTAAAACCCACAAGCCCATTGCTCTCTTCTTCAACAGGAGCAGGAAGATTAAGATCAAGAAAGTCTCTAATTGGTGGAGGGATTGCTTCTTGGATTGAAATGTTGTGATTAGTTTTAGCTTGATGGTCACTTGTTCCTGGTACTAAATGAGATCTCTTGTGACCACCCAATGCTTGTCCTGATGGGAACACCTTGAAACAAACTGGACACTTGTGTCCTTTGCTCTTCTTTGCTCCAAAACTTGTCTCAGCCTTCTTGTCACAATCTATGGCTAGTTGATCAACAGAAATTTCATTTTTGATGGACTTGAGGATTAGCGTACTATCTGCTGTTGGGTCAGGAGATAGTTCTGTTTCAGTGCTGTTTTCACTGCCATCAATTCTTGAAGCAAAACAACCTTTAGTCTTTTTATGGCTAGCTCTATGCCCTCCTAAAGCTTGGTATGAATGGAACACCTTGTTGCAAGTAGTACACTCAAATCTGCTGCTTCTATCAGAATTCTTAAAGTAATCTGAACCCAATTCAGGATCGAAAACTTCAACGAACTTTCTCTTGTTTGAGTTGCACTTACTGGAAGAAACCATCTCATTTTCCTTAGTCAAATTCTTGCCCAATTCAACTATGGAATTCTCAGCTGCACATTCATCATCTATCTGTGACTTGTTGACTTTATCAAATCCCTTTCTTGAAATCCCAGAAACAGAGAATTCTGATTTCCTGCTTTCAAGTTTGGAATCATCAAGCTCCAATTTAGCAATCTCCAACATCTTGTCACCTGATGCTTTCCCTTTCGCTTTCGCTTTCACTTTCACAGTCTCAGTTCCATTGCTAATAGAAGTCTTAACAAGGTTGTTTTCAAGAAACACAGAATTGTTATCAGAAGATTCAGCAACAGAATTCAAGCCAAAATCCCACTGACCAACATCTCTAGAAAGCATCATCAAACACATAGCAACCTCTTCTTGTTCTTGTCGATCAATTTCAGAAACAGAAGAGGAAGCATTGTTATTGTTATTATTATTAGCAAAAGACAAAGAAGAAGAATTTGCAGTACCGCCCATGTATCTTGTTCGCCTTTTTGATCTTTTTCTTCGATTCGGAGCAGCAGTTTCATTGTCAGATTGGCTATCCATGACCAGCTTTTGATTATCAGCACTAGTCCAAGAATCTTGTTGCTCCTCTTCGAGGCTATTATTATCATTGGACACTTTTTCTTTCTCTTTCTCTTTCTCAGGTGAGTGACACTTCATGTGACCAAACAAAGCTTTCCAAGATGGAAACACTCTGCCACACTCTTTGCAAGATTTGTCAACAAGTGAACAAGTATCTTCAGTTGAACGATGATGATCGGCAGCAATTCTCCAAGTCTTCTTTGGATTTTCTCTCAAGCCATAACCAACAATTTCGGTGCTAGTAGTAGTAGTTGCTGCTGTATTGTCTTTGTTAGCTCCATTATTGTTGTAGTTGGTGAGAGATGGAAGCTTTTTCTTGGTGAGCTTAGTACCATCAGCCTGAGCTGAAATGTCATTAATCATATGAGACCTCATGTGGCCACCCAATGATCTACCACAAGAGAAACTCTTGCTGCAGAACTTGCATACATGTTGCTTGAATTCTTGTTCTTCTTCCATGGATTGCAAGATTTCAATAAAGAAACAGATCAGAGAAGATTCAAAATCTTGTCAAAGAACTTGAAAAACAATGCTTGAATTACACTTCAAGAGCAAGCACCATATATAACATAAATGGCAATAAAACAGAGAGCCCCCAGATCAGGGAAAAAAAAAACAAGCAAAAAGTTTAAATCTAGCAAGAAAATTCTGTGTCAGATCATTCCAATGAACCGATTGGACAACAACCCATCTCAGATTTCACAGAATTCTAGAAAAACAAAGAAGTAGATGCACAAAAAGAAAGGCCAAGAAGTGAAAATGTGTAGAATAAGGGTATTATTTAGCTTCTTGGGTAGTTGAAATTTTCAAGAAAAGAAATGAAGGAGAAGAGGAGAAGTGTGGGGGCTATTTGCCTTTGTTGTTAATTATGGCAACGAACAAAGCCAAAGAAGAAATACTTAAGAGAGAGAGAGGAAAAGACTAACAAGTGACTACTCTTTGCTTTTGTTTTATTTTTCTCTCTTTACTCCACAACTACAATTTCAACAAGTTCACTATATTTAGGAGGAGAAATCCATGCATGGAAGCAAAGATTAAAGAAACCAAGAAAAAAAATAAAGGGTAAAGAGAAATAGAAAGAAAGAAAGGGAGCACGTGTACTCAAGACTTGAGAATCATACATACATTATACATACGCCACCACAATAAAATCAAAGGGCCAAGCTTTGTCCACTTAAAAAGCTCAAAAGAACCTACTTACAACAACAACAGCAACAACTAACTGCCCCACCCCCTCCTCACTATTCCTTCCTTTGTCCTGCTAATAAGGAATGAAGAAGAAAGATTAGCCCCACACTCACTAACTCACTTCTGTGCATACTCAAGTGAACAGCTTCCACCTTCGGCCCTTATTCTTTTTGTACTTTCTATTTTGTTTTCTTCTTTAACCTTCTCTCTTCCAAAATTCTTACCTACACTTAAAATATTATACTAAATAATGAGTATTTTCTATTACCGCCCATATATTGTTAATTTGGTATAATATTTTACGCATAGATAAAAATTCTAATAGGAAGCAAAAATTTTAAATTTGTGATTAGGTCCATCTTATTATATTAATTTTTATCAAAAAGGTAACTCAAACAAAGTAAATAAAAACTTCAATTAGACAATAGATAATTCAATGTAAGTATTTGTTTTATAGTATAAATGTTCAAGAGACTAAAAAATTCAATTTCTTTAGCTCTTCATTTATATAGTAATGGAAGAATCTGCTGCAGTGAGTACCTTGTTGGTGCGTAGGATCATAAAAAACAACTATATATAAGCAGCCTGCAAGTCATCAAAAGCTCTGTTTTGGTGATGGGCAAGTGCAGATGTACCTGGCATATTTGTATCCATCTCAGTGTTCCATTATAACACTAAGTCTCTTCTTTGCACCATACTATTTAAGCCATTTTTAAATTAATTAATTAATTGACATCTCCTAATTTCAATGGCATCTTTATAATAAGGAATCAATTTAATTAAAGAACCACTTCATTAATTTGCCTCCTAAGCCTAGCTAAATAATGGTCATCCTAAATCTTAGCATGTGTTGAAATTTTTATATTGATCCTATGAAAATTATCATCCCCTAGAAAGGACATCAGAATATATAATTAATTAAACTCTGCTAAAGAAAAAAATATATATATAATTAAAACTGTGTTGAAAAATAGGTCCTTTTGCATTGTAAATTTGTTAGCCAGTCCCTTTTCTGTAATATATATAGACAAATTTTATGCAACCATCAGTGATGTATATTCCTTGTATTTTTGTTTGAAAGGAAGGAAAAAAAATTCAATAAAGAATAATTGGCCCTTATTCTTATGTCATAAATTTCTGTTTATTTTTACTAATCCTTATGAAAAAAAAAAAAAAAAAAAATCTGTTCCTTTTCACCCATGATGAAAAATGTTGGCTGTGGATGTTGAAATTATAACTTTTTGGGCAGACAGCAGATAGAGTGATTCTTCTAGTGTGTGTGTCTGTGAAAATGAATTACTAGCAATGGTGTTACCAACAAGTTTTAAAAACATATAGTTGCAATGGATAAGTATTTTCTTAATCTACAAATTTTTCCCCATTAGAATTTATTTTTTTTTATTTTTTTTGCTTTAGGAAAGAAAGGATACACTGAATTACATCCAATGAAATGGCTAAATATAATTTGAATCAATTTAAATCAGTTTTAAGCATATTTTTACTAATATTGTCCACCTGATTAAAAAGGGATTACCTCTCGTTTTACAGTTCATCGGTATTTATGTCATCTGACCTGCATATTAAAAAAATAATATTATTTAAATATTTTGAGAATGTAAATTCAAATGATCTCACGGAGTACATTTTTATATTTCAACATAAACACTTGACAGTTAAGCTACATCTTCCCAATAGTTGAACTATGTATTCTAAATTAGAAATCTATGTATTAACTGAAGTACAAGTGAAGTGGGGGCATTAGCTAGCACATTTAGCAACAGGAATCTACAATGCCATGATACACCACGTAGCTATTCAATAAGCAGGAACTTTCTTGGAGGGTACGTATATAATAATTTTCAGGTGTTATGTGAAAAAAAAACACAGAGACACATATGCACAAGAAAAAAAAGCTAGCTCATGTTCACTTACAATGTCACAAACTGGCCAGCAATGTCAAACTATGAAGCAATGGTGCCGGCCTTCCAATGACCAATCCATCAAAACATGAAGAAAAAGCCGGCTTAATTTCCTTGCATAAACCGTAGTGTTAAATTGTTAATGTCTTATTAGGGCCAACAAAATTATCCAAAATAAATAATATATATATGTAATATATGTGTTTTGTTTTTTTGTTAACAAATGTCAAATAATTTAAAATACTAGCAGGCTGGATAACGGGTGACCAATTTTTCTAATTTCATAAATTAATAACAATAAAATTTAAATCTTACACTTTAAAGTATCGTTGAAAAAAAAAAAAACTAATAAATTACTCTCTCACTGGCAGTATATATATATCTTTCTTTGTTAGAAATATTGCTTTCTTTGTGCCCTTTCTTGCCGGCACTTTACTACATTGTTTAGCTGAAACTTGTCTAAACATTTTCTCCCACTTTCTTTAATTGGTTTCTTGTTTGTTTTAATGGATTTAAAGTGATAATTAGAGAGCAAATTATTTAATTAGTTGTCTAAAAGATTTATAATCAACATGTGCATGCACATTATAATTCTATTTGATAGCCAGTGTGGTGTGTTTGAAGCATAATGTAGAAGGCAAATTAGCCAATAATTGATTAACAACTTCAAGTATATTATATTGTTATTAAGATTCTAACTTTCTTTTAAGAACGGATTTTCTGAAAGAAAAGCACTTTTATAAAGAGCAAAATCATTGAAGGGGGCAGGTTATTGAATAATATGTGGTATATAGTTCTATATGTTGGTGTTTAAGGAGCATAAAATAATTTTTGGAATATAACAATTAAGTTTGATAATAATAAAAAAAACAATAATTTCAAGTTAATTACTATTTTGGTTGCAACTTATTATTTGAGTAAATATTATTAGATGTATCAAGAAAATTAAACACTAAGATACTGTTGCAATATCCCAAAGCAAGTGAAAGTAGCATTTTTATTGCTAAATTAGGCAGCAAAATTTATGACTTTAAAAGCAGAAGAGTTGAATTTAATTGGCACAATATGTAGAAATTTAGTGCCCCGTGAGAGAGTTGGCCTACGCCTGCACTTTATAAACACATAAATATAGTTGAACTCATATGATATAAAATTAATTGGTTTTTGTTAAGTTCCAATTTATGCCATTAATTTAACTTTATCTTAATATGTTTCTTATCATAAAAAATTCATTATTAATTTTACCTGACTGCTAATTTTTTTTTTAAAGAAGGGCAGGTTAATTGTAGAAAAAGGCCTAATAACCTTTTCAGTTTAATAATTTGAGGAAAGAAAAGGTTAGTTTGAGAGGAGGTATCCAACAACTGGAGTGTGATGTGTTGTACCTAAAAGTTACATATAAGCATCCACATTAATAGTAGTAGTATATAGTTGCAGGCAGGGAAGGCATGGAAGTATCGTAGAGCTTTGTTTGGCATATACAATAGTGGGTATTGAATTGGCTAATGCACCAAAGAAACTTCGCTTGAGATTGAAGAGTGCTGGCCCTCTAAAAGTGATTCTCAAATGGACAACTAGACACCTTACAAGGAAAGACATATATATATATGTATTAGGCCACCCCTCTTGTCTTCTGCCTCTTCCATGCCCTGTAACATTTATATCAACACTAAGATAAGATGCCCTACTACTTTGGCTTTATGCTTGCTCAAGTTCTCTCTCTATTTATCACCATCCATGACCCAACTCTATTGAACAACCATACATATTATTGTGGGGGTAATTAGTTACTCCTACTTCACATTTTGACCAAATTACTCCTTTAGCACATATTTTGATCTTGGTTTAATAAATATACAGTAGCTTTAACTTGTCATCGTTTTGTTAATTTATCTCTTTAACTTATAAAATAACTATTTTAATATCTCAACTTACAAAAAAATAATTTATAAATAATTTTTAGCTAGTTTAGATGTCTAAATATTTTTATTTTAACTAATAAAAAAAAACTATTTAGACACCTTAAAAGTGTGAAAACAAAAAGTTTTTATCAAGTTGAGTTATCTACATGATCGGTTGGAAAATTAAAGAATCCAACTAATAAAAAATTTGAAGATCAAGGGCATAAAATGTATTGAGCCTTTGATCTTCCTTGATTAATTTCTTGTAATTTTTGTTATTTCTCTTCTTTCATTCCTTCCTTGCCCACCACCCAAGGGATTTAATGTTTGAATTGTATGTTCAAGCTTAGCTAGCTAGCTAGCTGGCTTTACAAATGTTACTGCTTTAAGAATTTCTTTTGCTTCATTCCATAGATAAGAAATTGTATCTTGGAAATTGGGCATAATGTAATTTACAAATAATAATATTGTAAGATGTACATATGCTTTACTCTTATGGTGAAAAATAATAAAAATGTCTCCCCTAAAACTCTTTAAAAGAGAAGGGGAAGCCAACATTGAGAGGCTGAAAAAAAGGTTGTGGAAAGCAATGAGACATAGAAGGCTTAATGACCCTTTACCAGTATCAGTTGCATCTTCAAGTTGCAGAGGTCTGGCAGTGATATGCATATGAATACCCTTAATTTTGATATATTAACACATGTTCTCCATCAGGAAATACATATTAGATATAATTTTTAAGGAGAGGGGTAGAGAAAGAGAGTCAACATGATAAATAATCATAAAAATTAAATAACAATAGTTTACAAAGCCAATAAGTTAAAGACTATGCCCTTTCAGGACATATATATAAATGCACCATGAGACAACTAGGGAAGTAATTATATGAGAACTAAAAAAAATCAATAAAATCAAATATGTTGGCTCAAGATTTGAAGGTTATATATTACTACATTAATTAATCAAGTGGATTTCTTAACTAAGCAAAAACTTGCTAATTGGATAACATGACTCATTTAAGCACACAGCCAGGATTCATTTTGCTTGATGGATCAATTTCACAAGTGATTGAGTGAAAATATAAGAAAAAGAAATTTGAAAAATAAAAAAATGATTAAAGAGTTGCATTTGTTATATCACATCATGCTTAGCAGTCTTGGCGGTTGGAGCATTCTTACTCAACTGCTTTTTGTAGCTTCATTAAGTCATTTAAACCATTTATCTTCATTATAATGGAATGAAAAAGAAAATGATTAAAAGCAATTGATAATATTATTTGCATTTCCAACAAATGTATTACAATATAAAATTGTGAAATTCATTAGCAATTTTATGACTATAGTGTTTGAAACACTTAATTTTAGAATTTTTATGAAGCATCATTCATTTTAATTTTATACTATCCATTCTCACATTTTATTATTTTAATGCTTTATTTTTTGGGTTCAGATCTTGATATAATAAAAGATCAAAAAGTATATTTTAAATCCTATTTATATAGATATATAACTTATCTAAACCCTCAACAAGTTACTGATAAATATACAAAAACAAAGAGGGTATAATAACAAACAATAAAGAGTGAAAAAGAAGCAGAAGCAGCCTGTATACAGGGCTTTAGTATCTATTGCCTTTAATGCATGAATGCCATAATTTTTGTATAATATCTATGAAGTAGCTATGTATCCAGCACTTTCTTATATATATATATATATATATGCCCTAATCATAAAGGTGCATGTGTTCCTTCATACTAGTAATTATGCTGCATGTGTTTGATGAGCAAGTTTGCACCAGCAATGCTTAGGGGATACTCAAAAGAAGTGGACATGAAACTAAAAATAATATAAGAGAAAAAAATAAAAGACAAAGGAAGTAAATTTCATAATTTTTAATATTTTTAATGTTTTCAGAAATTAAAATGTTACTATATATATGGGACCCAATTCTTACATATTCTTTTATGGATGGTAGAGGTAGTTTGGAGTTAGCACACCAGCACTATCACTCTTATAGCTTTGTTTATTTGTTGGTTTTTAGCTATGTATATATAATTAAGTTATGCACATTTAGTTGCATATTCCTTATCCAAAGCCATGTGGGTGTTTGATAGAATCAAAGATTGGTTTCATGCAAAGACATGTATAGTTGCTTTCCACTCCACTTAGAGGGGGGAAAAAACAAAACCTTTATTAATTGTTCATTATCATCAATGGAGGTCAATTTTTATACTAAATTCCATAGTCCTTCAATTCCGACTTTTTTCTAATGCTGCATTATAAACCCCATTTCACCTTTGTATGGTCATGCCCCAAATAGTAGAAAACCTAGTCTAAGTCTATATGGCAATTAAAAATTATTTCATGCTCACTAACCTATCTAGAACTCAGTCAAGTCAGTGTAGTTCTTGCTGCCCATTTTCTGTTGAAAATTACCCACAAGCATGAACCACATTTTTTGTGCAAAGTGCAAAACTGTGGACTTACTGGGGTCATGCAAAATCTATGAAATTGACTGCCTATAGATTGAATTAATATCTTATATATGCTTTTTGATTTTTAGTAAGGTAGTGAAAATGCTTACTGTTGTTTGCTTCTAGCAACTATGCTTTTATTTTTTTTCATAAATTTATCCAATTTTTTGGCTTGTTTTTAATAAATTAAATGTCTTTTAAGCTCTAGCATATACCTTTCTTCTTGTTGTATTTCCCCAAAGATATTTTCATTCTCACTCATTATATTCTCTAATGCAGTGAATTTTGTTGAATTCAATATTTACAAGTCAATTTCAGGACAAAAACTATAAAATTAAATTTAACTCGTAGGAACAACCGTGAACATAATAACCATTTTGTTATTTTTTAAAATTAAATATATCAATAATTAAAAATTTTTTGCATTATCAAATTACCTGACTTAATAACAAACTAATATGTAGACTAAAAGTCGGCACTACTTTGATCTAATGGTCAAATCCTCACGGACATTGTAAGGGACTCGGGATTCCCCCAATCCCCCATTTATACTGGAAAAAAAAAGTTGTGTATAATAACATGTAAGAATCTTATGTAGCTTCATCTTTAAGACATTAAGTGATAAAGTAAGATAGCTTGATCTCTTACACAAATGTTTCAACCAAAAGTTTGTCCTCATTGAAGATGGTTTTGACAAGCAAATACAATGCCATAATACCATTCCTAAGTATCAAAAAGAAAAGGTGCCAGCCACCACTCCTTGTAAGAATTAGCAAGGAAACCTTCAAAAGACGCAAGAACGCTGAAAGCACTTATTATTATTATTATTATTATTTTTTTCAAGTCAATTTTTAAGATCTTGTTTCCTAGTGGATTATACGATTCATTGATCTACGGTAGTTGATTTTATTCAAATATATCATAAAATGTTTTCGGAATTGGAGATTACAATTATATATAATGTTAAACCTTGCGGTGATAATCAAAGGCTTTTAACTTTGACAGGCATTACTAGAATTTGAACCCAGAACCTCCCAAGTCCTGAGCCTCTAGCATAGCCATTTAATCTAGACCTTATTAGCTTGTAATTCATCAATGTCAGTTAGTTGGAATTCAGCTTTTAAAAATTTGAATTTGTAGTTTTTATTATTTATGTTTATTTTCATCTCAAAGATTTCAAGAAAATAATTATAGGGAAAAAACTAAAGCAGTTTCAATGGCAATGCCAAACATGCTAATGAACATGAGTAAAACATAAAGAAAGCAGCATTCGAGTTAATTAATTGCTTTTAGATGCAGAAAGTGTGGCAGCAAAAGCAGTGGTTAGTATAGTAACCAACACTATAAAATCAGCCACCAGATTTGAGTTGAGTGAACAATGAAGTCTCCTTAGCAAAAGAGAATGTCAAACATGTTGGGCTTGCTTCGGTATTAGTTAAAGAGAAGAAGACCACAGAGCTTCAAGAGTGGAGCAATTAATGCACTGATTAAGATGCCATATGGGGATTCTACTATTCTATACCTACAACTTGCAAAGAAGTGCACTTAGTTTACAATAGAAATAAAAGCATCTCTTTCTCGTAAGCAATCAAAAGCAATGCTGTGGTTGGTTTATATGAGAGTGAAGAAAAGACTGAAATTTTTCAAATGAGAAATGATATTAAGCAAACAGGCAGCATCCATGTCTCAACAGGGTACATATTCCACACCATTGTTTCTTGCATATCACAGGGAAAAAAAAAAGTGTGTAATCAATCCCACTTAAGTTGATATCAATCTTTTTGACTATCCATATTTAGATACCACTCCTTTTTAAACATCACTTTTAAAGATATTGGCTTTACATCATCGGCCACTACAAAAGAATGGAGTAACTTGGACTTAAAAAAAAGTAAAATTTTTTGGAATCAGTTGGTAAGAACTATTCTCGTTTAAATAATGTTTTGAGTTTCAGTTGTAGTGTATATAGTCATATTAAATTAGTTGTTGAAAAATTTATATCGTTTTTGTAATTATGTTTGTGTCAAACTGAATTAATTAAAATACAATAGACTTTAGATATCAAAATTGGATAAAACAACAAGAGTATAATTTAAATATTATCTTAAATATTTAATTATTCAAACCCTATGTTAATAAAAATAAAAATTATGGAATATTTTGGTAAAATATTTCAATTTTTTTTGAGGCTCCAACGTGTTTTACACATAGCATGGAAAAGCCAAGAAAGAGTGATGATGTGATATGAGAAAGACCATCAAGGGGGAAAGAAAGTACCATAATCTTTAGTTGTCCAGTTCAGAATCTAGTTTCTTGAGACATGAATTTTTGTCCTCATCACAAAAAACCATCTGCATTATTGTCGATGATCGACACTTATTACAGATACTACAACAAATACTTCATCTATAATAATTCTTGCTGCTGAGATGAGTCTGCAATTGCTGCTGCTGAAAGGGAGCATTTAGTGGGCAGAATATTGCATCTCAATTAAATGAATGAACAAAAAAAAAAATTATATATTACAAGATACTGCCCTTTGAAGCAATTTTTTTTTCTCCTATCAGAAGGGAGATCCTTAAATTGTAGCCTCCGTATTGAGCTCCTGGAAAATTGCAGGTGCTCAATACCGGCTAAACTATACATTTAACCTAAGCCTTGAAATCAATATTGTAAAACACTATTTTACAGTGAAAGGTGGGCTTCAATGTTCCACCATATTAGTGTATAAAGGAAATATTCTCATGTTTTTGGGTCAAAAAATAGGACACTCCTGGTGCTGTCTGCAGGAAAATTTTGTTAGTAAATGGCTTCGAGTTAAAGCCATCGTTGCATGGAAAGTAACCATTGGCAACACTAGTTCAGGCTGTTGTCTTCCCTTGGCTTGTAGTTCCATGAACCATCTCCGAATACCTCTTCAATCATACTGCAAGTAGGTAAGAAGTCGACTTTACTTTTAGGGCACATAATGTAACCAGCATCCCATAAATTGATACTGCAAGGTTCTAAAACATGATCTTCGTCAGTTCTATTTGAACTACGTGGCCAATGGTCATCATCTTCAGCCTTCACATGGGTCCCTAGTGAAGAAACCCCTGCATCAGAGGATGTGCATGAATCATCTTGGATTTCTCGATCAAGACTTCTATCACAAGGAATCTTATCCAGGAGATGAGACTTGAGATTAGAACCAAATTTACCAGATGAAATGCTGGGGCTGGGGCTTGTTTCTAAATCAGCGATGTCCTTATCATAAGGAAGATCTGAATTCTCAAAATCATTAGAAATATCATCTTCAGCATCCTCATTTTGCCTGTATGCATCATCTGTCCAGCTCTGATTATGATAAGCCCCATTACCTTGATGTATAGGGGACTCTATAACAGAGTCTTCATCTTCCTCCGTCATTGCAAGCTCATCTTCCTCATAATCATCACCCTCATGCCACTCATAATTATCACTGTCAGCAATGCTCATTGAATCACTTCGGTTCTGTTCAGCTCGCCTTCGAAGTAAAAAGACATTAAAGTAGTAACAGATAATGTCTTTCTTGGTACGAGAAGGGAAGACAGCAGAAAGACAGTTCCAGAAGTTCTGGCCCAATGATGGAGGATTTGAAAATACAACCTCATTGTATAATTGTTCTTCCTCCTCAGTCCATTTCTCTGAAATTTGCTCTCCCATGTTACAGAACCCCAGCTCCTCAAATCTCTTTATCCCAAGGAGTCTCCTAACTTTCTCTCTCGCTTCAACAATGTGCTGTCTGACACATCTCATAGAACCCTCATCCAAGCAGCTGCAATCATTCTTAACATTCCCAACGTCATTAGCATGTTCCAAATCGGGCATTGGAATGACACAAGTACCTATCAGTAGGTTCTCATCTTCCTCCCCAGAAACAGGGCCAGAATCTCGAAACAATTTTGATGTAGTCTTGCTATCATGAGGATTCCATTCTGGAATCTCAGCTTGATGATTTGATCCAATTGGAACTGCTTTTTGCGGAGGACAGCGCAAAAGTAAGGAATAAATATCTTGACGGCGAGTAACTGTCCTTAATGCATTCTCAGGACCAAAATATTCTGTGGGACAAGATATTCTGTGGGGCATCTCTGGATCTGAAATCTCTTCACTAGTATAAATGGTAGTCCAGGAAGAATTTAAACTTCTTCCAGAAACAATAGTTTCTACACCCTTCTCAGCACTAACATGAGATTTAGCAACTATGTCACTTGCAAGCCTCTCATGGCCTTCATTACCTTTATCATTGAGTATACACTCACCTTCACCAAATAATAAATTAACCTAACAGGGTTATTACAAAAAAATAAGGAAAAAAAAACTCCAACCAAGCTGTCCCACTACTTGATAAACTGTCACATCAAGAATTCAGAAACATGGACAATTGACTGCTATAAAGAGAACTTAGACATGTCAATTATTCTAAGAAATGAGGGAAGGCATTAAAAAAGGAAAAGAAAAAAAGGGGATCAGCAGGCGATAACAGACCACATTCATTGAAAAAGCTTAACCCCATTGATTCAATCCAACACAATCAGTTGTGATTAAGGATTTTAATGACAGTCGTAAGTGGTTCAAAACAACACAGACATCAGATTGAAAATTATGATTGAGATAAGGTGGCATCAATCCATGGTGGGTGAAACAAAGTAATAAATATCCTGAACATTCACTAATAGGGAATGGGATGAAAAGAAATGACCTTGAATTTTCTATTTGCTTTTGATGCTTATGAGAATGAAGGACAATGAGATTTTGTACTACTATGCCCCTGAAAGAAATTTATCTACGTAGACAAAGTTATATATATAGAAATTCGTATATATGTTGGGAAGTTCTGTTTCCTTCCCTTTCTCTACATTCTGAAAGGGGGTTTATTTTCCTTCATTTCTTTATCTTCATCCCGCCCTTTTCCCTTATTTAAATACACAAAAAGATATATACATATATGTTTTCGTTCCTTTCTCCCCAAAACAGATAATCAGTTATTGAATAACCTCATCTCACCTGGAGTATGATTTGCTGAAGAAGCAAACTTTGGAGGTGCAAATTCTGAAATCAAAACAAGCTCATTATTGTATTCCACTTGTCTTTGGTGTTTGGAACATATGTTGTACAGTTCCTCATCATAAAAAGGTCGTTTTTGTACCATATTTAACTGCATTGATATAAGTCCAATTTAATCAGTGAAAGCTAAACACAAAGCTGAAGAGCTAATAATACCGCCAAGAAGAAAGCAATAAATTGGAACCGATGAAACATATGAATACCCATCTCATCTCTCTCGGCAAAATGACATTTGTTACTTACTACAAGCTCAGCTCTTAGCATGCATTATAAATCACATTATTTCACTGGTTTTTAAAAGATATAATTTGCACCACATTGAACTTAAAATCACAGGAATGCTTGATATGGCTCAGCTTAATCCAATAATGTTTGTAACCTATTCCAACCATATCATGATGCTTGAGGATTAGCAACACATGCCACAGGTCTAAAACCCAAATCAAATGAATATCAAAAATAAATAGATCCTAGATCAAGCATAATTTTTAAACAACTGAAGTAAACAAAGAATCACATGGTAAACATTCAAGCAACCAAACAATTCCCATAATTCACTTATAAATTGCATCTTTAAGATCACAACAACAATTCTATATAATATGCCATTAGAATTTTCTTATCCACATGTAGTTGTTAATATATGTTAGTAGGTGGGGTCAGTGACATTCAAGCACAACCTTTTTAAAGGGCAATGGTCCCTTTCTCTCAAGGGCAATTTAGTAAAATTACTTTAAAAACTTAACCAACTGATTTACTTGTCCAAAAATTTCCCAAATTCAACTAATTAAAGTTTTACGCATACCCTTTTTGTAATTAACAAAGCATATTTTAATTTAATTTAAATCCAATGTTAACTATTTAACATAAAAAAATATGGTATATAATTGGAAAAATAAGTTGTGCAGGTCTCTCAAGTGCTAAAGGTTTGAGCTTGATTTTACAGGACTGCAATCAAGGGAAAAAAAAAAAAAACGAGATTCAATTACACAAAATTTTGCTAAAAAGAAATCAAAAGATCCCTAATTTTTCAAAAAACCCTAATCCTACATCTTAAATTCATAAAGAATTATACAAAATTAAACGTCACCCACAAATTATACAAATAACCCAAAAAAAAAAAAATCCAAGATCCAACAGAGTTGTAGATCAAACAAACCTTGCCAATTGAAGGCCCCCCAAAGCAAAATTACAAAATCAGAATGCTTTTCAAAGAAAAACGATACCCAGAACCCGAATTTGCTTAATTTACACAATAATTTGACGGATCTTGAGATATGAACAACAGATCGAGAATTTTACGAACCCTAACCCTAAAAATTTAAGATAAAACTGACAGTGTTGAAATTGGGATCAATTGATAGAGGAAAATTAGGGGAAATCGAATCGAAACTTTAATTAGCGATGGAACAGAGGAATTGAAAACAAAGATAATGAAAAAGCATTGAAATTGAATAAGGAAAAATATTAATTGGGTAAAAAAGAAAAAAAAAATTAGGGTTACCTTTTTTTCGAAATTGGTCGTCCGAGAAAGGAAAAATCCCAAAAAAGGCACAATTTTGTGGATCTAATTACGAGAATCGCCCCCCTTTCTTCAGCTGTCAAGTGCTAGTAGTTGTGGTGGCCGACACGTGGCAAATACGAATGAATTGACTTGGTTATTTCCAAATTCCAATAGGCCAAACCCATGTTTGGGTCCCTATATTTTGTGACTTTTATTCCTTTGGTCCTTATACATTAATTGTGTTTTAAAACGTTCTTGAAATTTTTATTTTTCAAATTTACAATTAATTAATTATTTTGAACTTTAAAAAATAACCTTAAATTTAAAACAATCAAAGTATAATGAAACATTTATTGTTTATATTGGTCTTTGAAAAAAAATACTATAATGAAATATTTATCATTTATAGACTCTTGCTACTATAGGCTTTTATTATGGTGCAAACGTTTGTATCTACATAAATGGAATTACAATCGTTAAATTAATTTTTTATTTAATTATAACCTTTGATTATATTGGTATATCAATGGTTATAATTAATTAAATTTTAATCTAACGGTCTTAATTTCAATTGTATAGATACAACTGTTTGCACTATAAAATAACTCCTTACTATTGTACATGTATATATATGCATAAATGATTGTATTCACCTAAATTTCAATTAAAAGTGTTTCTTTAACATATATTTTACTTTATTATGGATTATATATAGTAATGAATATAATTAAATAATGACTGATCCAACCATTTTAATTTTATTTGTGTAAATATAAATATGTGCATCTAGAAAAATAAACTCTTGTTTGTGATTTTGTTTTTTTTTTAAATGTCAGTTCTTACAACAAAGTGGCTTCATATATTAAAAGGAAAGAGCAAGGGTGAAAAATAAAAGCAGGGTCGAGCAAAGCATATACATACAAGCCTGCACAAGACAGACAATAACAATTAAAAACTGCTATCGTTAACATTTACAACCAGAACCAGCAAAGACTACTTTATTTCACTTGTGCAGAACATTCGAAAAAAACAAAAAGATTGATGTTTTTATCCCAAGCTGAAGAAGAGCTATTTGAAATCCATAACTATCGACATCAACCAGTGCAGCACATTCTGCACAAGAGAAACTGGTCAGTGTTCAAAAGCTATATCGTCAAAAACTTTGGGGACGATGATGTAAACATGGCGTCTAAATAGATCACACACACACACTTAAGTCTTAAGTGGATCAACACAAGTGCAGGTGTAGCCTATGCATTTAACACATGAGATATGTTCATCCCAATCAAGTGGATTAAAAATTACTGTATTTTAACAATATATACTATGACAGATGAGTCGAACTAAAGCATATTGACTACTGAAGGATCAACCCCAAGAATAAATCCAGAAAAATTCACTAATCTATATTCTAAAAGTGAGTTCAATAAACACCTGTGTATCCACAAACTTCTGAACACAAATTCTCATATGTCTTCTAAGCCAGACACCAAGATAACATGCACTCTTTGAGACCAACACTGGTATGTATTAAGTCATTAACCATGTGAAACTTACTCTTATAAGGGCCAAGAAGTGCTTAAAAGGTATCATCATAAATCAATGCCTTCATCAAGCCCTTTGGAACTGATCATCACATTTGAATCAATTTGTTTGTCAATTTTCCTTTTTCTTCTTTCTTCAAACTCTTGAAATCCTTCCATCTGAAAGCAATTTATTAAGCAATTCAGTACCGGTAAAATATACAGAAATTTCTTCTTTCTGCACACTTTATAAATATAAATGAAGAACGCATTAGAAAGAACTGTGACTTACCTGTTGAAATTGATCCATAGATATTGGATTGTCATGCAGAGAAATATTTTGGAGAGTTTTGCAGTCTTTCAACAGATTTGTGGGAATCTATGAAATAATGAATAGAAAATGTTCATAAATCCCTGTCCTATCCAACTAACAAAGCCTACCAAATATATTTTCCCAAAACAAACAAGAAAAAGGAAAAGATTTATTATTTGAAAATATCACTATGCAGGCCTGCAAATAAACAAGTTTTATTGTTCTATACATTATCCATGACGAAAACAAGTGATGCCTTTCATAGATCCCATTTGAATGCCATTCTGCAATTGACGAATCTAAAAAATCAGGAGAGATGATTCTCAATGACCCGCAAATTGAAACTGAACCATTAGCAAGACACAGACAAAATAGAGAACCCAGATTGCCATCAATTGATCTAGTGTCTACTCAAAGTCTTAGACAAAAATTTGATTTTAACTTAAGAACATATAAGAGACTGAAGAGAAGACAATTCAAACCTAAACTCATTTAACAATTAATTCTTATCCAATAATCATATTCTATGTAGCACGGAAACGGAAACGGGAAAACCGGGAAACGTAGAAACGGATATGGCAAAACGACACTTTTTAAAAATATAAGAAACAGAAACGTGGGAGAAACGTGTAAATATTAAAAATGTAGGGGTTTATAAATGAATATTAAAAATATATAAATGTAACTTTATATATAAATATTGGAAAATTTTATTTATTACTATCAATTAATAGTATAATTATAGAAATTATTTGTTTAGTTAATAAAACTAGAATTATTTTTTAATTTGTCTTCTTTCTTATTTAGAAAAATACTAAAGAAATATATTTTCCAAGTTGAAAATGTATTTTCTAATTTTTCGAAATTTATAAAAATGGCTCTTGGAGTTTCCGATGAGTTTCTTGGAGTTTCCGATACGAAAACGTTTCCGAAACGCAAAAACATCTATCGGTAGAAGTTTCCATGCATCACAGCTTGTAGTTGATACTGGTAACCAAGGAATTACCCCTTTAATCATCCATTTAACTTTTTCTTTTTGACTCTTCTGAGAAAGATCAATAAGACAAATGTTCAACACTATAAAAGATATTAACTTACTGAGTTGCGCATATTGAGGCTGGTGCACAGAGGAGAGCTGATCAAAAACTGCTGATGGAAGCTCTAACATGAAATTTGCTACCAGAATGATGCCTTCCAGGCCAAAAACCTGTTTCAAATGAAGCAATATCATCTGAATATCCACACAAAAAAAAAAACCCATTTCACTTCCGTATGAGTTCCAAGTAAATTCATTTCTAAATGATTATTAATAAAGTGTGTTTTGTACAAATGTATAGTTTTATTGAATTTATTTTAAATAAATTTCATATTTTATTATATTGTGTTTGTTATAAATCTAAAATTTAAGTTGATTTTAATTTTGGTCAAAAATACTTTTAAATAGATTTTTTTACCTTTTTAAATTCATATTATATCATTAAATATGTGATTATTTAAAATTGAAATTAATATTTTAATTTCTTTTAAAATTACTTCTTGTTTAAATATTGTTTTAAATTTTTCGTTGCAGAATGAGATGATAAACAATGATTAATTATAAGAAAGGAGAATACAAAATTAAGCTATATGTTATAATAAAGTTCCTATAAAAGAATTGTTAATGCTTTGATAAAAGGGTCCACACAGTTTTATTATCTTAATTTAATGCACAGTAAAGATACATATAATTTTATCAAAATAGTTCATCTATTTATACTGCCCCTATAAAATAGAGGAACCTTTTTTATAATTTTTTTTTTTAAAAAAAAAATTGTTAATATAAACAACTTGGCAAAAGTAGCAGGTAGGTTCAATACTTTGCTATTGCAGAAACGTATAAATAATTAAACTTTGTCAAAAAATAATAATACCATTTTTTCG
>CATIWO010774717.1:0-15275 GCA_949673435.1 Macaranga tanarius | reverse complement strand
GGATTCTCATCACTATTGCCGCACACTATAATTATGAGGTTTGGCATATGGATGTCAAGACCGCCTTTCTTAATGATTATATTGAGGAAGACATTTTCATGGAGCAACCCAAGGGTTATGAATATGAGGAAAGCTCAAAAGTGTGCAAGCTTCATAGATTTATCTATGGTCTAAAGCAAGCTTCAAGGAGTTGGAACCATCATTTTGATGAGGCTATCCGTTCTTATAGTTTTATTAAGAATGAGGATGAGCCATGTGTTTACAAGAAGGTTAGTGGAAGCCAACTCACTTTCCTGGTCTTGTATATTAATGACATACTTCTCATAGGGAATGATGTCGGTATGATGACTTCTGTGAAAGTATGGCTGGCTAAGACCTTCTCAATAAAAGACTTAGGAGAAGCTACCTATATTCTCAGAATTCGAGTGTATAGAGATAGATCGAAGAGAATGATAGGCTTATCTCAAAGTCTTTACTTAGAAAAGGTGTTGAAGCGGTTCAACATGCTTAATTCCAATAGGGGATTGTTACCATTTAGGTATGGTATCCACCTTTCCAAGACGATGTCTCCCAAAACATCTGAGGAAATGGTAGAGATGACCAAGGTTCCTCATGCTTCGGCTTTAGGAAGCCTGATGTATGCTATATTGTGTACTAGGTCAGATATTGGTTATACTATTAGTGTGACTAGCAGGTTTCAATCCAACCGAGGCTTCGATCATTGGGTGGTAGTTAAGGTTATCCTTAAGTACTTGAGAAGAACTGAGGATTTAGTCTTGACCTATGGAGGAGGTGACTTACAGCTTACGGGGCTTCACAAATTTTGACTTCCAGTCATATGTGGATGATAGAAAGTCTATCTCCAGGTTTGTCTTCACCTGTAATGGAGGTGTAGTGAGCTGGAAGAGTTCCAAGTAGAGTATCATTGTTGATTCCACTACAAAGGCTGAGTTCATAGCTGCATCAGATGCTGCTAAGGAAGCTATTTGGATTCGGAAGTTCATTACTGAACTAGGTGTTGTTCCTTCAATTGAGTCGGCAGTTCCTCTCTTTTGGGATAACAATGGAGCCATTATTTTGGCAAAGGAACTAAGGTCTTATTAGAAATCCAAACGCATAGAAAGGCGCTATCATGTTATCAGGGAACTTGTTGGAAAGGGCAATGTGCTCATACAAAAGGTAGCTTTAGCTAACAATATGGCTGATCCACTCACTCAGGTGCTTATACAGCTACAGTTAGACCACCATCTTGAGAAGATGGGTCTTAGATACTATAGTGAATGGCACTAATGCAAGTGGGAGATTGTTAATATAGATGTGCCCTAGGGCCATTATTGTCAGCTGATCCACTCACTAAGGTGCTTATACAGCTGCAGTTAGACTACCATCTTAAGAAGATGGGTCTTCGATACTGTAGCGAATGGCACTAGTGCAAGTGGGAGATTATTAGTATAGATGTTCATTAGGGCCATTATTATATATTGACATTGTATATTTATCCCTATGATAATAAAATATTCATTTAAATTAAGTGTTAAGTTTATTGGAATATTTATCCTTAGTATTATATTGAATGAGTTTATCATCAAGAGTTGATAATATGAATGACAAACTCATTTGCTACATATGTTATAAATGTTCATAGTCGTTGGATTAATATAAAGGTAGTATTAATCCCTAGACTATCACCTCTGTCTATTTTCTATGATCGGTATGTGATATCAATAGTGGGAGGTAGTAAGTCTCATGCCACTTAATATGAGATATCAGAATAGACACTTGGATACTCATGTGAGATCAAAATGTGACATAAGATTTGTGATTGCATGGAAATTCACTTTTGTCAACAATTATAATCTTGGACATAATGGCTCATATGGTCCTTTGACCTAGGGCGACACGGTCATCCATATATGGTTGGTTAGAGTTTGTTACTGCTTACATACCTATGCTAACCCATATGGGTATATGGCGTGTGGTGGCTCTAGTTAGTTATATATAGGGATAAGTGATCAGCCAAGATGAAATTTATTACCTGGAGTGAACCATAATAAGATCATATACTATCTAAGTTATTCTTGATGAATAAGTACTTAGCCAGGTCAAACTCGACTTACCCAAAAAACTTTTGAGTGCTAGAAAGAGTTTCTAGTAGAAGTCGTGTTTTATCAAGAATTGAACTTAAGATGAGGTCAAATGATTGAGGCAATTAGAGTTTGACTAAACCATGACTCTAGCCAATATCGGGATCTTGTAATGAAGGGACATTTAGTACATGGTAATTATATTCTATGGTTCTTCTGGATCTACATAAAGCATTCATTTTTATTTGGATAGTTGTGACATCTATGTTAGGGATCACTCATGACTTATGGGAACTAAATGTGATTAATTGGGATTTTCACATTTCGGATGGAAAGGTGTTTCCATAATATTAAGTGTTAATATTATTTTCCATTGTCATTTAGACTTGAAGCTAGTAACTCACACACACAAGAGTTGCACTTGTGAAGATTAATATTAATTTGATTATTAATTAAAGATTTTAATTAATTAATTAAATTAATTGAATTGACGCGTACGCGGGGATCCAGCATATCCCAAAATCTAAATTCAAAGATTGGGACTTAATTATAATTAAATAAATATTAATTTGGACTTGATTTAATATGTGATATTCAGTTCAAGGACTAGATTAATATTTGCCTCCAAATGCATTCAAATATAGGCCATGAGATGGACTATATATATTCATTAAGATGGGCCATGAGATGGACCATATACATTGATTAAGATCGGCCATGAGATGGACCATGTATATTGATAAAGATGGACTTGAAATGGACTTAGGATAGGGCTTTATTTAAAGAGTTTAAATAAGCCCATAAGTTGTCTGGTTTGGTACGGAGTGGGCCTTCTCTAAGTGTAGAGAAGCCAATATGCCCACAACCTTAGCCCATGTCTATTAAGTGTTAATGATATCAAGGCCAAGATTATCCATGTAACTAAACATAACCCACTCACTTGAAAAACAAAGCCATGCATATAGATTAAGTATGTACTCAATCTATCAAATGCATGTAGCTTGAGTGTGAGACACTCAAGCTATAGCAATGCATGTGGCTTGAGTGTGAGACACTTAAGCTATGGCATTTCATGTGGCTTGAATATGAGGTACTCAAGCTATTATCAAACTATTATCAAATTGGTTATAGTTGATAGTTAGTGGAGTGTGTAGAGATAACCAAGCCAACTAATGCTAATGCACATTTGAGAGCAAATTTGATATTCTTACAAAAGAAAGAAAAGGATTGAGAGTGTCTCAAGTGTAGAGAATTTATATATACACAAGAGTTGTGTGCTTTTAAGTTATATTAATCCAACGACTATGAACATTTATAGCATATGTAGCGAATGAGTTTGTCACTCATATTATCAACTCTTGATGATAAACTCATTCAACATAATACTAAGGGTAAATATTCAACTAAACTTAACACTTAATTTAAATGAATATTTTATTACTATAGGGATAAATATACAATATCTACATACACTAACAAGCTCTTGGGTCAAAAATAAAAGAGAGGCTTATGGGTAGAGCTTCACCATCCTTGAAGATCATCCTTGTACAACTTGTGTGTTTCAAGCTACAGGATTCACATTTGGGGAGCTAAGAGCTTATAGATCAACGTCAACTAAAGCTTAACAAGCATGCTACCAACTTGGAGTTTTGTAAGTATTACCAAACCTTTAGTTGCTAGGTCTTGTATTGTGAATATATGACTTGGTTGTTTGTTGATGTAATATGTTATCCTAGAAGCATGTTTAGCTATATATTTGCCATGTTATATGATCTATGGGCATGGATGTGGTTCATGTGTGATGCAAGTATTGCATGCAATCAAAAATTTTAAAATTCCGCACTTTTGATTGTTACATGATCACACTTTCCTTCAGCTGGAACAAGTTAGACGTCTATTCCACCAAATCTACTACCATTATTTAGAGAGGCAGTAATTAATAACCTAAAATCTTAGCTCCATCTTGTGCAACAGCAATTGTCACATTTAACTCAAGAGGTGGCAGCTAAAATTCCTATTGCAGGAACCTCCACTCATATATCCACTACACCTATTGGAGCAGCCATTAATGCTCCGTAGATCAAACGATTACCACTCTACAATGAGCATGGTAAGTCGCATGGAAATAGGAGTCAACCACGACATGAGTCCAATAAAGAACACAAAGCAGAGTCTGAAACTCCTATGACAGATAGGACTGATTTTAATCATTAATTGAGAGAAGCAATGCACAGAGTCCGAACAGGACCAGACAAGGTTGAGGAATGTATATTAGATGGTAGCACTCCATTCATCAACAGTATAATGGAAACTCAAATACTTTCAAAATTCAAGGTTCCATCTCTATATCAATATGATGGGACTGCTAATCCTATAGCTCATGTTTCTATGTTCCGTATGAAGATGATGTTATAGAATGTTAACGATGCCATTATATGTTGAGTATTTCCTACTATGTTAATAAATACAGCTGAAAGATAGTTTTATACACTCCAAAAGAACTCTATAGCTACCTTTAAGGAACTGATGGAACAATTTAGGACTCGGTTCATCACGAACATTCCACTTAAGAAAAGTATCAATGATTTACAACTCTGTAAGTAAGGTGATAATAAGACACTTCGAAGTTACCTTGACATATTCAATAAAATCGCTATGCAAATTGAGCACCTGAGTAACGAAGCAGTAATAGACGCACTAAAATATAGAACAAAGATGGGAAAGCTCAAACATAAAATAATGACAAAGAAACCACAAACTTTTCTAGATGCAATGGCTATTGCAACAAGGCTAATCGATTTGGATGAAGATATGAGAGAGATATTGAGAAAAAAAAGTAATGAAAAGGGGGTGAAGAGGAGAGATGAGAAAAAAGACACAAATAGGGAGTATAATTCGAGCATTGGGTTAAGAAATGATGATAAGACGTATGCCCCCTTGAACGCCCCCAGATCAGAGATCCTGACGTGGATCAAACAGAATGGAATGGATATACCAACTCATAGGAAGCTCAATTCGCTTTATATTGGAACGAAAGATAAGAATCAATAATGTAGATACCACCGAGATCATAGTCACGACACAAATAAATATTGAGACCTTAATCTTGAGATAGAATGATTGGTGAGAGCATGTTCCTTGAAAAAATTCACTGAAGATGCTCTAAAATGACAACGGAGTTCAGATACTTAAATTGAAAATCAAAAGGATACTAAGAAGGCTCATGGAGATGTCTCTAGAGTGATAAATATAATTATTGGTCACGAATCAACATCAGAAGGGAAGAAGAAGAGATCAAGGAAAGAAGTGTGCATGGTAGGAGTCAGTTCGTCCATGCCAACTATCACTATTAGTCAGGAGGATGGACTTCATGTCAAACAATCTCATAATGATGCATTGGTAGTTAGCACTTACATTAAAAATTACTTGGTTAAGAGGATGCTCGTAGATGATTGAAGTGCAATTAATATTCTAACTTGGGAAGCCTTTCGAGCAATGGGAGGCTCGTCAGTAGAATTAAAACCTATCTCTAATCCGATAACTAGCTTTTGTGGAGGAACGGTTCAACCAATGGGTAGTGTTGAGTTGGACATAGAATTCAGAAATTGAGACTCAAAGGAACACACTATAATAAAATCTTTATTCAATATAATAGATACTCGATTGGCCTATAATGGAGTTATTGGAAGACCAATTCTGTGGGAAACAGGTGCAATAACGAGTATTAGGTACTTGACAATGAAAATCCCTATCCCAGGATTAGTCATTATGATCAAAGGAGATCTAGAAGCTGCTAAGCAATGCTATCAGCTCGCTACTAAAGATAAATTAAAAGCTTTTCTAAGTGAAGCTAATGTTGATATCGAAAAACAAGAGGTAAAACCTGAGCCAGTCGAGGAATTGAAGAAAGTGAAACTCAGTTGGGAAGATAATAAAGATTGGCAGAGAAATCTCTGATCAAATAAGAAAGGAAATTGAATGAGTATTATAAAGCCAGAAAAACACTTTCGCTACTCAAGCATCAGAGATAGTTGGAATTAATTCGAATATGGTTGCTTATAGTTTGAATATTGATCCTACTATCAAACCGGTAATGCAGAAAAAGTGCAAATTTATGCTAGAAAGATAAAAGATTATAGCATCTGAAATAATAAAATTATTGGAGGCAGGATTTATTCGAGAGGTCTCGCATTCTGAATGGCTCGCCAATATTGTTCTGGTATAAAAACCGAATGGGAAATATCAGATGTGCATAGATTACACAAACTTGAACAAAGCATGCCCTAAAGATAGTTACCCTCTACTAACTATAGATCAGTTAGTAGATTTAACTGCTTGTCATGGGATGTATAGCCTTATTGATACTGCATAAGGATGTCATCAGATTCCCATGAAAAAGGAAGATCAAGAAAAGACATCCTTCATAACTCATCAAGGGTTATATTATTACAATTTCATGCCCTTTGGTTTCAAGAACGCATGAGCTATGTACCAGAGATTTATGAATTTCATCTTCAAGGAAGACATAGGCAAAACCTTAGAAGTGTATGTAGAGGACTTGATTATCAAAAGTAGAATAATGGAAAATCATTCTGCAAACTTATAGCAAGTCCTTAAAAAGCTCTACCGGTATAAAGTCAAACTTAATCCAGACAAATATGTTTTTGGGGTTAAAGCAGGTAAATTTTTAGGCTTCATGATTTCACAAAGTGGGATTGAAGCAAATCTGGAAAAAATGGAAGCAATTATCAATATAAAGCCACCCACAGTATTGAACGAGCTATAAAAGCTAAATGGATGAATCTCTGCTTTAGGAAGGTTCATATCTTGTTCGGTAAAGAAATGTCTTCCTTTCTTCTGAGCATTAAAGAACATAAAGAAATTTGAATGGAATGCTGATTGTCAATTATCGTTCAAAGACATTAAAAGTTTTCTAGCTTCTCCACCATTACTGAGCAGACCAACCCCAAGAGAGACACTGTACCTTTACTTGTCAGTGGGCAATAAATCTCTAGCATCAATGCTAGTTTGAGATGACAATGGAGAGCAAAACCCAATTTACTACGTGAGCAAGGTCCTTAGAGGATCTGAAATCCACTATCTCAAGATGGATAAGCTGGCATTGGCTTTAGTACAGACAACAAGGAATCTCTGTCACTATTTTCAAGCTCATAAAATAGTGGTAAGAACAAACCAACCTCTCATAAAGATTCTACAAAGACCGGAGACATTCAGACGGCTCATTCAATAGTCAGTTCAGTTGGGGGAACATGATATATCCTACGAACCTTGAACAGTAATAAAAGCATAAGAGTTATCTGACTTTATACAAAAAATGACTAAGGTTGAGGGATTCAGCAATGCTAAAACATCATAGCATATGTACATAGATGGTGCATCAGGAAAGCAAGGGTCAGACACTGGAATCATCTTGATAGTGACCAAAAGAATAAAGATCAAATATGATGTCAAAATAACCTATCATGCCACGAACAATACAGTGGAGTACGAAGCTTTAATCACTGGATTAAGGTTAGCAAATGAAATAAGGGTAGAAAGCCTTAAAATATTTTACGATTCTCAACTTGTAGTTAATCAGTTGAAAGGGACCTTTGAAATAAAAGACCCAAATATAATTAAGTATTCGAAAAGGGCTCATGCACTCCTACGAAGGTTGGAAGAAAATAGAGGGCAATGGAGCCTAGTCCAAATCCCAAGAAGTGAGAACGAGGCTGATACATTGGTAAAATCCGTAGCAGAAAATGGATCTATATTTCAAAATTTCAAGCTTAAGGAAGAGCTCAGTAATCCATTAATAGAAGAAAATGAAGTGCTTGCCACATGCAAGATAGCTAAATAGATGAAACCTATAGCCGAGTATCTTGAGTCAGGAAAATTACTTGATAATACGGATCAAGCTAAGAAAATCCGTACCAAAGCAGCTCAATATTCATTACAGGATGGGAATTCACATCGGAGATCATTCAGTCACCCATGGAGCAAATGCGTATCACCTGAGGAAGGAAATTATATCCTTGGAGAGATATATAAAGGTATATGTGGAGCTCATGAGGCTCAGGCAACTTTAGTTAAAAAAAGTCCTTATACAGGGCTACTATTGGCCTATGATGTCACAAGAGATGCACAAATATTGGTACAAAACTGTGACAAGTGTCAGAGATATTCACAATTAGTACATTCATCTGCTCAAATATAAAGTCCAATTGGCAACCCTTGGCCGTTCCCTGTATGGGGGATGGATATACTCGGACTTTTCCCTTTGGCATTAGGTTAGAGGAAGTTCATCGTTGTGGCTATAGACCATTTTACTAAATGGATCGAAGTCAAAGCGGTTCCCACCATAACCGAAGCTAGGATTCGCAGCTTCTTTTGGAAGGAAATAATATGCAAATTTAGAATCCTCCATACACTCATTACAGATAATGAGAAATAATTTGACAACATTAAGTTTAAGAAATTTTGTTCTGACCTCAATATAAAGTTACGATTTACCTCGGTAGCTCATCCACAGACAAATAGACAGATGGAGGTAACCAATCAAATTATCTTACAAGGAATTTAAAGAGTTTTCCTCAGTTAAAGAGAACACCATGACACGTGGAAACATAATAACAATCCATATGTTCAAATATTTAGATTGACGAGTCACTTCAGTACAAAGATGGATTCGAAGGTTGAAATCCGTACAACATTCGAAGTTCGAAAGCAAATTCTAACGAATGTCTTTTGTCCATATGTAAGATACGAATGTCCTATGTGCATACATAAGATACGCATACTTGAAGGCTCGTTGGAGTTTAACGAGTTCTTTAGATGCTCGTAAAACACATTCTATAAAAGAACGAATCTCTCAAGGTTCAGCCATTTTAAATGAGTATCCCTATACTCGGAAAAGAAAAGCAAATAGATCATATGATGAAAGGATGGTGATCTTTCTCGAATATGAATATTCGATACTATTAGGGGGGACTTTTGATAGTCATAGAAGGCCTACATGGGCCCAAACCCAAAATATCAAGCCCAAAGAGGACTTGATATCCATATGGGATTATTATATAATAAGGATAAAGTCATTTAATTAATAAAGGACAAGGATTCTTAATATACCAATTCAAGTTGGATTAGGTATGTCTCTTTTATGCCTATATAAAGGCTCATTTTTTTCATTATTAGATCATCTTGAATATATTTTCTCTAACTTGAGCATCGGAGAACTTGTGGATCAAGGATCCCAAGCTCATCTTAGTTTTCTCTTGTGCTTGCAGGTTTGGAGGAGATTTCACATTCACCACTAAATGAGATACAATGGCATGCAGACAATAAAAAGGTGACAAACGGCAAAATACACACAACATATTGAGAGAGCGAAATTTGAGAACAGTTGGACCGACTGATGAATGATAATTTATGTTAGGTTAACCATAACCCTTGAAGAAGGCTTCCTTTTCTAGCAAGTTAAACGTTAGCGCGTGGCTTAGTTGTATTACTTTCAATTTCTCGTGATCATAAAGGTTATTTCTGCCTTCAACTTTTTTGTGCATGGGTGGGTGAGTTCATCAATTTGGGCAACTGGACTGTGCTAAGTTTACTAAACCACAAGTTTTTCATCTCTGTCCGCGTCTACATTAATTTTCCCAATTTCTGATCATTATCACACAGTTAATAACTAATAAGTCTTGAACGAATAAGTAACTAATAAGTCTTGAACGAAAATACTGTATTAAAAACTTGCTACATGTGCTATTAGCTACCACGAGACTCTTCTGAAAATTGATTCCCATTTGCTGGCAAATATAGAAATCTCTAATCTCCAACACCAGCAAGAAAACAGTATATATACATATATGTGTGTGTGTGTATGTTTGTGTACAGACACACACACTGTTGGCAAAATTGAAACACGAAAGCAACCCACCTTGAATATCTGTGCACTTTTTAAAACAAGGCATGTGAATGCGGGAAGAAGCTCACCTTCTTGATATAAAGTAGCATCTTTCCATCTTACAGAAAGTTGGAGTTCTCCTATAACACTAAAGCTCCCTACTTGCAACCGATTAAACAGTATTTCCATTTCTTTGATTCTTATATAGCTGCCTACAGCTTTAGCGTGTTGCAAAATAAAAGGGTTGTCTGCTTCAGTGTACATGTGCATAGAAATGGCCATGGTTAAGGATAGCTGGAAGAAAGAATTTCATGTTGTTGCTGAAAAGGTGAAAAAGTTACCAGGTTTTGTTTGGCAAACAGCTTGGATAATTGGTCGAGAAGATCCTCGAAGAGTTATCCATGCTCTGAAAGTTGGTGTTTCTTTAACATTAGTCTCCTTGTTGTACCTGCTAAAGCCATTGTTTGAAGGGGTTGGGCAAAATGCTATTTGGGCTGTAATGACTGTTGTTGTTGTTCTTGAGTTTACTGCAGGTTAGTTTCTCTATTTGATGCCATAATATAACTTTGCATAATCCCTTTTTGTTTCTCCAGAGATTCAATTCTTTTCTTTACACTAATCTTAATTCCTTATGGCAGGCGCGACGCTGTGTAAAGGACTTAATAGAGGATTAGGGACACTTCTAGCAGGATTATTGGCATTTGCAATTGAGTACATTGCACAGAAAACTGGCCAGACCTTTCGAGCTATTTTCATTGGAGCTGCAGTTTGTGTCATAGGTAAAGTTTCAATTTTCTTTAAACAACCTTAAATTGCATATCCAACTGCAATGTCTGCAAAGTAACTTTAATTTACATGCTATAATTGTACTAATAATGTTAATTTACAAGTTTTGGTGTCTTTGATTTTTTTTTTTTTTCTTTTTGATTTTCTTTGTTTTTTTTTTCAAAAAAAAAAAACTATCAAATGCAGCATAAATCGGAACTTTTTCCCTTAATATGCCTTTTTATTTTCAATTTGACAGGAGCTGCCGCAACATACATTAGATTCTTTCCCTATGTCAAGAAGAATTACGACTATGGTGTTGTTATATTCCTCTTGACATTTAATCTGATAACTGTGTCAAGCTTTCGTGTTACCAATGTATTGAAGATCGCCCATGATCGGTTCTATACCATTGTCATTGGCTGTGGTGTTTGCCTATTAATGAGTCTTCTTATATTTCCAATTTGGTCAGGAGAGGATCTCCATAATTCCACTGTGTCCAAGCTTGAAGGTCTAGCTAAATCTATAGAAGGTATATATATATATATGCACACTTAGAATACTGTGATATCATTTTTATTTGATTTTGTGAATAATTATCTTTAAACTTTTAATGTCACAATTTTATTATTGTAGGTTGCGTAAATGAATACTTTAGCGATGTGGAGAAAGAAGCTAGCCAGGATAAATCTTCTGAAGATCCTATTTACAAAGGTTATAAGAAAGTTTTGGACTCCAAATCACAAGATGAAACTTTGGTATGTTATTTGTTTGGATAATGTTTTATGTCTCTGCAGTTGGAAAATCCTAAGTTATTTTTCACTTATTCAAATGCCCCCAGCTCATGGAGTAAACAATTAATTTTTAAAAATAAAATTTTTTCTAAAATTTTTTCTTTATTTAGTGAGAGACAATACTATTCATATTTCTAAGAGACATGTATCATTATCCTATTTATTTATAGTCTAATGTTGTTTTACAATATTTCATTAGACTAAGTCTATTTGTTCCACCAAACATGAGGATTGAGAATACGAACCAAAATGATTAATATGATTTTTATTGTTTGGTTTGCCAAAATTTACACAAAAGTAGAAATAAAAATTCTTTTTCAATAAAATCACTCATTCTCCCTATACACTTAAGTAATAAATTCTTATTTTTATAAAAATCAAGTCAAATTAATATTGGTATATGATGTTCAAAATTTATAAATTAAATTATTCATAAATTTGCACAATGTGAAAACAATAAATTAATATATGTTTTATTTAATTATTTTAAAAATATGAATAAAAAAGTAATTTAAGTGTATTAATTAAGTAGTTTACTGAAATAAAAATATAAATTAATTAATTAGTTTTTAGAAAATGGGAATTTATTTTCTTTTAATTTTAACTTTAAATATTTTTATATAAATTAATTAAGTATATTTTAAAAATAAAACTCGTCTCCTTTTAATTTTAACTTTTAAACTCTTTTTTAACTTTTAAACTCTTTTTTAAGAATGTCAAATATCACAAATTACAAATTTTAAGTAAATAAGTAAATAAATTCAAAATAACTTTATTAGAGACATTGTAATAGAATTTTTAATATATAAAAATATTTCAATGGATAAAATATTGATTTCAATTTCAATTCTCCATAGTGAACCTAGAAACTTATTAAAAATTATTTTCAAGTTTTTCCATTTTGATTCTGATTTTCATTCAAGAACATGAATCAAATGAGTCCTAAAAACCTACTTAATTCATTAAAAATAAAGGTGAGAATCATAATCATGCACCTATCATAAATCCGATTCTTAATGTCTGATTTGGTAAAAATTTATAATGGAGTGGAAAATTATTTATTCCCCTTTAATTACCCCTAATAAATAAATTCTTATGACATCAAACCAACTATAAATTAATAACACATTTAAATATTGACATATGATATTTAAAATTTATGAATAAAATATAAACTTAATAAAAAATTATGATTAAAATATTTTAATAAATTATTTATTAAAATAATAAGTAAATATTATATATTTTTATAAGTAAAACAATTTTTTTGTAACTAAATAAAAAAATAAAAAAAAATTACAATATTAATTTTTATTGTGACTCATCAATGAACCAATTAGCTCCTTAATATTTTCATTTCATTTTGGATTTTTTATTTTTTTATTCTAATTTCAGAGCATTAACCAGACCCTATTAAAGATTAGGATACAGAGACACCTATCACGGTGAATAGGGAAAAAAATAAAATGTCTTTTCCTCCAAAATTACACTTTTGCCCTTATTTAATTAATAATAAAAAATTATATAATAATTAAAATATATATATTTTAATTATTTAATTAAATAAATTGACAAAATCTAAAATCTAAAAAAGAACTGGGTGAACCCGTCATGATATAATTTACAAACTCATACAATATAATATATTTATTTATTTTTGTCTAATAAAAAAATTTAATAATAAAAAAATATATATTTTAATTATTTAATTAATTAAATTAACAAAATCTAAAACCTAAAAAAGAAGTGGGTGAACCGGTCGTGTCATAATTTACAAACTCATATATTATATTATATTTTTTTATTTATTTATTTATATATTTATATTTATATTTATCTCACGGGGCAAAAGCGTAATTTTGCCACAAAAGCTAGGCGTCCCGTACCTCCCAAAGATTAATTTGAGACTAGCCGGTCAGCTAGGCTCATCGTAGACAATTTTGGCAGTAACTAGTAGCATAGATGGTGAACATTTTATATGAATTGAGCAGGCGCTACATGCAAGTTGGGAGCCTAGGCATTCAAGGCATTGCAGATACCCATGGCAGCAATATGTGAAATTAGGAGCTGTTCTTCGCCATTTCAGCTACACTGTTGTAGCTCTTCATGGATGTATACAAACAGAAATACAGGTAACATTATCTAAACTGGGCTTTTAAAAAACTTAATCACTTGTAGAGCACTGTTATCACAAATAGTCATGGCATGTGTCAGAGATATGATGCTCTGTTAGAACAAAACTCTAATATTATTACTAAGTTTGGATGAGAAGCTTCATTATGCTTTCACCTTTCTTTTGCCAAAATTCTGCATTATCTGTCTTTAGGTTGTACAGCTTGTGCACTTGCTAATAACTAGTCGAATGTCTATATAATTAGCTTTATTGCATTTTGATGTCTGATTGCCTTTTTCTTTTAATGCTTATTTTATCTGCTGCTGATCAGACGCCAAGATATTGCCGTGCCCTCTTCAAAGATCCATGCATTCGCCTCGCCAGTGAAGTGTCAAAAGCACTAATGGAGCTGGCCGATAGTATAAAAAACCATCGCCATTGCTCTCCTGAGATACTCTCGGATCATCTTCACCAAGCCTTACAAGACCTCAACACTGCAATAAAGTCACAGCCAAGGCTTTTTCTAGGCTCTAACAGCAACCAAGCTACCAACATGCTAGCAGTAGCAGCTGCACATGCTAGACAAAAGCAAGAAAGAGATCATGGGGTGTCGTTATCAAGTGTGAAGACGGATAGTTCTGCACTGCTTGAGTGGAAAACAAAAAGGAATGATCAGCAGTCGAGAGAATTTGAAAGGAAAGTGTTAAGGCCACAGTTGAGTAAAATTGCAATAACCAGTCTCGAGTTCTCAGAAGCACTTCCTTTCGCTGCATTTGCATCTTTGCTGGTTGAGACAGTGGCAAGACTAGATAATGTGATTGAAGAAGTTGAAGAACTGGGAAGGATAGCTTGTTTCAAAGAGTATAAACCTGGTGATGAGGTTATTATCAACTGTGAAACACCAAAAGTCAATGTTACCCATAATCATTTGCCTTCTTCTGATGGGGCAGAGTGATTTGCTCTCTCCAGTTCTTTGTTGGCTATTAGTCACTTATCGTGTATACGTAGCGCCAAAAAAGAGCTAGATGCCCTTTTTGCTGATTTTATTTTGTTTAATTTTACTTCCGTCCTTAGAGCAGTAATTGTTTCAGTTTTATTGTTTTTATGTATTTCTTATATTTTTTGATTGAGTAAATATAAATATCGCGACACGCAGTTGTAAAATTACCATATAAACCCCTACAGATTAGATGATCCTACAAAATGGAGAGTTCTCTTGTAATTTTTTTTAAAAATTGTTTGTCCTGTGGGGCAACCCACTGCACCTATATATCACTACTTTTTTTATTTTATTTTATTTTCATTTGAGAACATTCGGGATCACATGATATAAAGCATATTTATTGATTTGGTATTGTTTCGTACAAATCGAAATACAATCAATTCGATATAGCACTCAACTTTGGAAATATCAGTAGGTTCTTTTGAATGTTATGTGAATTTTTATGTTATAATTTTCCATTTTATTTTGAATGTGACGTAGCGGAAGCTTTCAAGGGATAAATATTAACGATTGTTGATTCGCGCACGAATACCAATCGAAAATCTTCTATAACCTGCAATTCTCAAATTCAGGGAATAGGCAACAAAATTCACAGAATTTTGGAATAAACAAA
>CATIWO010774672.1:0-10489 GCA_949673435.1 Macaranga tanarius | reverse complement strand
ACTTGATATTTTTATACATTGATATAAAAGCTTATACTCTGTTGGTTTTAAACTACATTTGTATAAATATCTATTTTGTGGTTGAGTTTGATGTTATTGTGCATTATATACTTATGTGATATGTGTGATGAGTGTGAAGTTGTATGGAATATAGTGGTGTTCTTGAAAGAATTTATTTTCTTTCTAATTAGAACACGTGTTGTGGTGAATTGAGATCACGTATTGCGGGTCTCACATTATTTATTTTTATATTTATTAAAATTTATTTATTACTTGACATGTTGATTGAATATATGTATATATATAACAACATTTTAATGGTTTAAGATAAGGATTTTTTAATATTTTACTTAAAAAATTTTAAATTTGAAAAAAGGGAATAAATATATAATAATAATAATAATAATAATAATAATAATAATAATAATAATAATAATAATAATAATAATAATAATAATAATAATTGATAAAGAATATTAGTTATTTAAACAAAAACTAATTCCTCAAATATAAAGAATTTTATTTCTATTATGGCGTTTAGAAAATTTAAAGAAGTTTTTTTTTTCATTATAACTTAGAATGACTTATATATATATATTAGAAAAATATTGTGACTTTTAATAAATCAACACATAAGCCTTTAGAAATATATACTCAATTATGGGGATGGACACTTGTCAAAATTTAGGCTTAATAATTTTTGTAACATCTGTGTTCTTGAAAAAGATTAATTTAAATCAATGATAATTATATATATAATTTGAGGGTATTAGATTGAGATTATTGTGAGTAATTATTATTATTGGTAAGAATATAGTTATATAATACAAGAGGAAATAGAAGTTGGAGGGATGAAATTGAAAGGGAAGTAAGGATTAAATTGTAACCAATGAGAGTAAATGAAGTTAGAAGGAAGAAAAGAAAGGAACAAGGATTAAAGTGAAATTTTTAGGGAGAGTTGTTGCTTTGCTACAGAGGAAGGTATGGTGAAGAAGAAGATAAGGAAGGAAGAAGGAGATGGAAAGAGAAGAGAGGAAGGAAGGAAGAGAAGTGGATGAGTGCTTTGGAAAAGAAGGATCCGAATTTCAGTAAAATCTACTCAAGAAAACGAACATCAAACTTTGTGAGTGGCTTTTTCCTCCATTTGAATTTAGTTAGTTTTTGGTGTCTTAGACTTTAGTCTTTCTTAATTAAATAATTAGGTTTTAAATGTAGATCTAGATATTATGATGATGTTTATAGGTTATTTGATTATGTATGAATGTTTATAGGTCATTATTTTAGTGTTTGATGTTTTGATATAGTATGAAATTGTGAATTTGGTTCATTTTTGCTGCTGATTTTCAAACCAGAGGCCGATTAGGTGACGCCTGATCACCTCAGAGGCAGCGCCTATATAGGGATGAGGCGGCGCTTCATTGGAGCATGAAGGGGCGACGCCTCTGCTAGAGGCGACACTTTTGTACTAATCAGGCGGTGCCTCTATACCAATCAGGCGGTGCCTCTATACCAATCAGGCGATGCCTCTATACCAATCAGGCGGTGCCTTATTAGAGCATGAAGGGGCGACGCCTCTACTAGAGGCGGCGTGTGAGACTCACAACACGTGGTCTCAAACAAACTATACACATGCTCAAATTATGTAATCTATAATATCATGAATACATATAGGTAGATGCCATGCACATTCATTACTCAAAAATATATCACTTACATTCAAGCAAGTGAAACAATTAACAAATTATATAACATTTCTGCATATATATATATATATATTTTTCAAATGGGAATAACTTGACCTTGCTAGACATGAGAGTAAACAAATCTCACCACACAATTCCAAATTACTAGATTCTTTTTTTAATATAAACTAGATACATAAAGTTATAACATATCCAAAATTTAGCTCAATACAAGGTTTGCAAAATAAATGAGAAATTTTTGAATTTCAAATATGTGTCTTGAACAAGTACAGTGTGAGCAAGTCACGACGAATTTCTCAAATTATACAAGTTCAATTGCAAAACCCTTTTCCAGAAACTTAGTTAACACATAAATTAACAACTTTTATATTTTATGTTTTATTTAATTCAGTCTTTAAGGTCCTCATATTAATTGGGCAAAATTGGACTACCTGCAGAAAAAACAAGCAGAACCAGTCCTACTCTAAGTATGATTTCTCATTACACGCATATTATTTTACAAAACTATTTCACAAAGTTTTAGGTAACATATAAAGGAACAAAACTCATGTTTATCACTTTATCAAAATTAGTCTCTAACATCCTCAAAATAATTATTCAACATCAAGTAGCCTGCTGGAACAGTTACCCAAACCAGTCCCAAATAAACATCCAAAGAGTTTTACCTATTTGCAATGCACAAATACAACATGCCTCTTGAACAATAATTCGCACATATAACATAGATTTACTCTTTCAAATAATATACATATGTTTTTATATTCTCAACTATATGCACAAACTTCATAATTCTCAATACCAAAATGCACACTACATCAACTTCTCAAACTCAAGCATTACATATTCAAAATGTTCACAAAAACATCACCAAATTCATGTGGTGCATGATAATGAAGATGGAAGTCAATATCACCAAGCACACCTCAGGCCTCCGGAAGTTATAAACAAAACAAGCATCAAGCTCGAATTAACTATTTCCTGAAAAATAGTTGCAAAGGGGGTGAGCTTGCGACTCAATAAGTAATTACTGATATAATCATACATATATCACTTCTTAAGAACTAATTAAGTATATAATATAGTAAGTGTTCCTTTTCCAAAACATCCACACTTATACCAAACATATACCAAATATAAACCAATCATATACCATTTATATACCAAGCATATACTATTCATATACCAATCATATACCAATCATATACCATTCATATACCAATCATATAACATTTATATACACCACATAATTTGGCTTCCGGCCGGAACCACCTCACATGCGCATTTCTCATAAGTGGTCACATACTAGGACTATCCGCCCGGCTCAGGCCCAGTTCTCACATCCTCACTCTCTCACATTTCATTCATTGGGTAGCTATACGCCCATCTCAGCTTACCCATTCCACAATTTAGCTTTTTCTTATATGACCACTACTGGAACTATCTGCCCAGCTCAGTTTCAGATTTCACAAATAGTGAAGGCTATACTCCGCCCGTCTCAGCCTCACTGTCACATATATTCCTCACCAATTCTCATCATCATTCAAACAATCCATATAGTTGTGCACAATTCAAATTCAATAAATATGCCTCACTTTTCCATCACATTATCAATCATTTTATCACACTTCATCATTCTCACAATATATATACAAATTAGATATATATATATATATATATATATATATATATATCATTCATAGCACATAATTATTTAAGTCAAAAGAATCAATATAAATAGCATTATATTAATAATTACTTACACAAGTGATTCCACTCCTTCAAATTAGAAGCTCTCCTATTGATTTGTACCACTTTTATCCTTATCATTGCCTGCACAATATTCATACATCAAAAGCACATCACCAATAAGGCTCTAGCACTTAAACTCAACTAAATGCAACTAAGTGCCATTTTATACTCTAAGTTTAAAATGTCCAAATAATTTACACATATATCCAAAAATCTTAAAAATGTTACTGAAGCTAGACATGTGAGTCTACTTCAAATTCTAATTGGAATTACTTAATTTGGATGTGTGTGGAATTAATTATGGATTTTTAAGTAAAATTGGATAAAATTGGAAAATAGAGTTGGCTGGTTGAGCAAGAAAATGTATGGTTGTACCAGTCACCCTAAATAGCAAAATTAGACTTTCCTTAAAACACATGTAGAGGACACTCTGAAGTTTCCAGAACATTAAACCATGCTTAAATTAAAGGTCTAGAACTCTAGATATGACAAAAATAATGGGACTGAAAAACAGGGTATTTCAAAACCCGAATTGAACAACCAAAATTAACTCAATTGCAACCAATAAAAACACAATTAAATCTTACCAAATGGGACTTCAATGCATATAAAACCTCCCAAATCTTCCTAAGGCACAAGATTGCTAGTAGAGCAAGATCAAAATCCTACCAAAATCCTCCCAAAACCTCTCTTCTTCTTCTTCTCCAATTCTCTATACTTCCTTCACTCTTACACACACACACATATACACAATTAAACCCAACTAACTAAAAATTACCAATTTTCCCTTCTCTAAAGTCTTTCTAATAATTACATACTATACTAATATCTTAATAATAATAGTCAATAATTATCTCTTAATAACCAATATAATATATATATATATATACACACACACAAATATCACAATCATCTCTATATACCCTTAATGGACTAGAATAATTACCCAATAAATCCTCAACTTTCTATTTAGATAAATGACTCCAAACTTGCCTTACAAATATGCCTCTCTCTACCCATATCTATATATCCACACTTAAATAAAATCCATAATTATACTCCCCATGACATGAAAACATAATGTATGCACAGTGTTTCTAAAATGTGGGTGTTACAATTCTCCCCTCCTTATAACAAATTTTATCCTCGAAATTTCTACTCACCACTTCCATTTGCAGGAAATAAATATGGGTACTTGAGTCTCATTTTCTCCTCCACTTCTCATGTTACTTTTTTGGAGAATGATGACTCTATTTAATCTTCACTATCGGTATGTCTTCACCTTCCAATCTAAAATTTCTACTGGTTCTTCAACATAAGTCAGTGTCTCAGAAATTTCTATCTCCGGCTCTTGTACAACATGACTTGGATCTTATCGGTACCTTCGTAGCATGGATATATGAAATACATTATTAATAGAAGCTAGCTGATATATGAAATACATTATTAATAGAAGCTAACTCTTGCGGTAGAGCCAACCTATAAGCTAGTGGTCCGATTCTTTCCGTAATTTCATAAAGTCCAATGTACCTCGGACTCAATTTTCCTTATCTACCAAATCTCAAAATACCCTTCCATGGCGACACTTTCAAGAAAACTTTCTCTCCCACTTGATATTCCATTTCTCTTCGGTGTTAGTCCATATAACTTTTATGTCGATCTTGAGCTGCTTTAAGATTTTTCTTCACTACTTGAATTTTATCAATCATTTCTTGAATCAATTCAGGACCTTCCAATTGCCTCAATCCTTCCATATCCCAGCACACTAGACTTCGACATTTTCTTCCATACAAAGCCTTATAAGGAGCCATTTCGATACTGGAATGATAATTGTTGTTGTAGGCAAACTCAATCAATGGCAGATGGTCATCCCAGTTGCCTTTGAACTCAAGTACACAAGCTCTCATCATGTCTTCTAATGTCTGAATTGTCCTTTCTGACTTTCCATCAGTCTGTAGATGAAAAGTTGTGCTGAAATATAATTTTGTTCCCAAGGCATTTTGTAAGCTTCCCCAAAAAATGCGAAGTAAATCTAGGATCTCTGTCAAACACAATTGATAAAGGGACACCATGTAATCTCATAATTTCTAACACATACAAAGAAGCTAATTTGTCCAGTGAGTCACTGGTTTGAACAGGTAAGAAATGAGCTAATTTGGTTAATCTGTCCACTATCACCTATATGGCATCATGCTTTCTAAAAGTTCTAGGCAACCCCACAACAAAGTCCATAGTAATTTTCTCCCACTTTCATTCGGGAATTTTCAACAGTTGTAGCTTTCCTGCAGGTGCTTGATGTTCTGCTTTGACTTGCTGACAAGTCAAACATCTTGCAACAAACTCTGCTACATCTTTTCTCATCGTTGGCCACCAATAGTAGGGCTTCAAGTTTCGGTACATCTTGGTGCTACCCGGATGCATTACATAAGGAACAGAATGAGCTTCATCCATAATTTACCTCCTTAACTCTCGGATGTCCGGCATACACATACGGTCTTCCATCACTAATACATCATCTTTTATGATTGAAAATTGAGAATTAGTTCCAGCCTCTACTTTTTTTTCATTTTCTTCAAATATGGATCTTCTATTTGAACACTTTGGATTTATTCCCTCAAGAATGGTCTAACTTGCAAGTTAGCCAATAAATGATTTCTTTCAATATCAAGTGTAACATTCATTTTTCTCAAAGCCACTAGATTACCCATGTTATAACAAACTATTCCAGTATAGCATTCCACTATTTTTCGGCTCAAAGCATCCGCTACCATATTTGCTTTTCTTAGGTGATACTCAATCGTACAGTCATAATCTTTCAATAATTCTATCCATCTCTGTTGCCTCAAGTTTAATTCCTTCTGAGTAGGAATGTATTTCAAACTTTTATAGTCTGTAAAAATGGTAAATGTCTCCTCATAGAGATAATGTCACCAAATCTTTAATGCATGTACAATTACAGCCAATTCTAGATCATGTGTTGGGTAGTTCATCTCGTGTGGTCTCAATTGTCTAGATGCATAGGCGATCACTCTTCCTGTTTGCATAAGTACACATACTAAACCTTACCTTAAAGCATCAGTATACACTATATAATCACCACTTTCAGTCGGTAAAGCAAGTACATAGGTAGTAATAAGGGCTTCTTTCAACTTCTTAAAACTACATTGGCATTGCTCGTTCCATTGAAAAGGAGTATTCTTCTTCAATAAAGTAGTCAACTATAGAGAAATCTTTCACAAATCTTCGGTAATACCCAGCTAATCCCAAGAAACTCTAAATTTCTGTCACATTTCTAGGTGATTCCCACTCTTGAATTGCTTTAATTTTTGACGGATCGGGCTTAACTCCTTCCTTGGACATAATATGTCCAAGAAATACTATTTCTTCCATCCAAAACTCGCATTTACTGAACTTGGCATACAACTGTTTCTCCCATAAAATTTGTAAAGCTACTCAAAAGTGCTTTTCATAGTCTTCCCAACTTGAAAAATAGATAAGTATGTCATCAATGAAAACAATAACAAACTGGTCTAAGTATGGCTGAAATATTTTATTCATTAATGACATGAAATCTGCTGGTACGTTGGTCAATCCAAAAGGCATTACAAGAAATTCATAGTGTCCATATCTAGTTCTGAATGCAATCTTGGTAATAGAAGTTTCTGCTACCCAAAGTTGCCAATAACTAGATCTCAGATCAATCTTTAAAAATACAGAAGCATCCTTTAGCTGATCAAGCAAATCGTCAATTCTGGGCAAAGGATATTTATTCTTCACTGTTATTCTGTTTAATTACCTATAATTAATGCATAACCTTATGCTTCCGTCTTTCTTCTTTACAAATAACACTGGTGCTCCCCACGGTGAAATGTTTGATCTGATGAACCCTTTTTTCTAACAATTCTTCTAATTGCTTCTTCAATTCTTTCAACTATAATGGTGCCATCCGGTATGGTGCAATTAATATTGGAGCTATTCCTGGTACAGTCTCAATCTCAAAGTCTACTTCTCTATGTGGTGGCAATCCCGGTAACTCATCTAAAAATACATCAGAAAATTCTTTAACCATTGGTACATCTGTCATTCCCGGACTAACCTTTGATATATCAATAATGTTGGCCAGATATGCTTCACACCCATCTCTAATCAATTGAAAAGCTATAGTGGTAGAAATTAAATAAGAAGGAATGGTCTTTCTCTCTCCCACTAACACTATCTTTTCTTGCCCCGAAGTCTCAATAGTCATTTTCTTGGTATAACAGTTCATAACAGCATGATGCTTGGATAACCAATCCATACCCAGTATAATATCAAACTCTTCTAAATTAATTACTACCAAGTCAGCATGTAAAGTTCTACCCTCTACTTCAATAGGACACTCTCTAATCACCATGTTAACAATCATCGTACCTCCAGTAAGCATAGACACACATATGTTATATCATAACGCTTCAATGGTGCCATGTACTTTCAATGCAAACTCATAAGCTATAAACGAACATGTAGAACCAGGATCTATTAAAACAAATGAAGTATGACCAAGGATCGTAAATGTACCGATAACTACGTTCGGTGCAGCTGGAGCTTCTTGCCTTGTGATGGCATACACCCTAGCTTGACCTTGTGCTTGCTTAATTATTCCTATCAGTGTGGAAGTACCAGCTTCACTCCCTCTTCCTCTACCAATCTGAAAAGTATTCTCGCCTGCACTACTTTATCCCATCATCTGGGGTCCCTCAGCATTCTTTCTTACTGGATAATCTCTGATTATATATCCGGGTCGACTGCAATAATATCACATAATTATTTTAAGTCCCCAGCATTCTCCAAAATGGAATCTACCATATTTGTTGTAAGTAGAAGTGGATACACTGCTCATTGCTCTACCTCTTCCTCCATCTCTTCTACTAACAGGCGGTCTTCCATATCCCCTACCAAAAATACTCACTGTTGATTGAGTAGGTCGGCTTGAGTCTTGCCTTATGAAACTGCTTTGTTGAAAACTATAACCTCTAAAGGATGATCCTCTAGTTCTAAATGAAAAGAATGGGGTAAACACACTGGTAGTCTTCTTCTTTTTAGCTTCCACAGTATTCCTTTCTATAATGATTTCCTCTGCTCGGATTGTTGTCTCTAATAACTCTCAATAAGTGGATGACTTCACCACTATCTTCTCTCGGATCTCTAGGTTCAACCCTCTTTCCAACTTATTCCTCTTTAGCTCATCTGTAGCTACTTCCTCAGTGTATATTTGGATAACCTTATAAATTGGACTTCATAGTCGGCTACAGATAAGTCCTCTTGCTTCAAGTTAAGAAATTCAAGCTTTTTCTTATCTTTATACATAGTCGGTATATACTTGTCTATAAAGGCTTACATGAAATTGGCCCAAGTGATCATCATAGGCACATCCCTACTTCCTTGCACTGTATCCCACCAGTCCAGGGCATCTTGTTCAAATAATAATGCTGCATAACTTACTTACTTTTTAGTGGTACATTGAAACCAATCAATCACTCTCTTAGTACTTCTCAACCACAGCCTTAGCACCTTACTTTCTAATCTTTTCAAAATTTTCATCCAAAGTGCCTTCATTTGGTCTTTGAGCCATGTCTCATATAGCTTGCACAAACTCTTGTATAAAGGGTGGGTAAGGAGCTTATGGAAGAGGAGGTTGTTCTTGGAATTGTTCTTGTTCACCTAATGCATGCATAGGCTCTTGCCTATGTACAGACTCAGACGACTCTTTTGGGCCGATAGGAGGTGCTTAGCATTCTTCCATCCTGAAATGTGCAACGCATATCAACTACATGTCATTTCTAACTTATGCATGCTATGCCATGAATGCATGATATGCTCATGTCCCAAGGAAATTTAATTTCCGCTCTGATACCACTAAATGTGAGACTCACAACACGTGGTCTCAAATAAACCATACACATGCTCAAATCATAAAATTCATAATAGCATAAATACATATAAGTAGATGCTATGCATAATCATTACTCAAAAATATATCACTTACATTCAAGCAAGTGAAACAATTAACAAATTATATAACATTTCTGTATATATATATTCAAATGGGAATAATTTGTCCTTGCTAGACATGAGAGTAAATAACTCTCACCACACAATTCCAAATTACTAGATTCTTTTTTTAATATAAACTAAATACATAAATTTATAATATATCCAAAATTTAGATCAATACAAGATCTACAAAATAAATGGAAAATTTTTAAAATTCAGACATGTGTCCTGCACAAGTACAGTATGAGCAGGTCACACTTTGTCCAGAATTTCTCAAATTATACAAGTTCAATTGCAAAACCCTTTTCCAAAAACTTAGTTAACACATAAATTAACAATTTTTATATTTTATGTTTTGTTTAATTCAGCCTCTAAAGTCCTCATATTAATTGGGCAAAATTGGACTACCTGCAAAAAAGTAAGTAGAACCAGTCCCACTCCAAGTATGATTTCTCATTACATGCATATTATTTTACAAAACTGTTTCACAAGATTTTAGATAACATATAAAGGAATAAAACTCATGTTTATCACTTTGTCAAAATCAGTCTCTAACATCCTCAAAATAATTATTCAACATCAGGTAGCCTGCTGGAACAGTTACCCGAACCAGTCCCAAATAAACATCCAAAGAATTTCACCTATTTTCAATGCAAAAATACAACATGCCTCTTGAATAATAATTCACACATAACATAGATTTACTCTTTCAAATAACATACATATATTTGCATATTCTCAACTATATACGGAAACTTTACAATTCTCAATACCAAAATGCACACTACATCAACTTCTCAAACTCAAGCATTACATATTCAAAATGTTAACAAAAATATCACCAAATGCATGTGGTGCATGATAATGAAGATGGAAGTCGATATCACCAAGCACACCTCAAGCCTCCAGAAGTTACAAACAAAGCAAGCTTCAAGCTCGAACTAACTATTTCCTAAAAAATAGTTGCAAAGGGGGTGAGCTTGTGACTCAATAAGTAATTACTG
>CATIWO010774536.1:0-23123 GCA_949673435.1 Macaranga tanarius | reverse complement strand
TGATAGAGTTTGATTTAAATTTGATAACTAATTTTATTTAGATTTGGATTATTTTTTAGTTAAGTAGAATTTGACTTAAGCTTGCAATTATTTGAAATATTAACTAATTTATATTGATAATATAAATATAAATATAAATATAAATATTGAGAAAAAATATAAAAAAAATATGTACAAATTAATAAATTTAATAGTATAAGTCATAATGACATCATTTTATAAATTTAATAACATATTAAGAGTAATTATGACTTTTTTATTTAAATTAATATTTCTTTTTTATGGAAGAGAAAAGTAGTTAACGGAATTTAAATCAGAAGAGGTGTTTAGTTGATTGTTGAAAATACAAGAACAAAATAATAAATTTGGATAAAACTTAAGGGTGTCAATAAATTACCCAACAATAGTCCAGTCTTTCCTATTAGTTGTAAGTTGATACTTTAATTTTTGGACCAAAAGTTAATATTTTAATTATAGCATATTTTAACGACATATTTAATTATGCAAGTGACATACTTAATTAGGCCTAACGTGTTAAAAAAAAAAAAAAAGAAGTGCAAATTGGACCCTCAATTTGAGGTTAAAGACTGGATTCAACCTTTATATTTATTTTTCAAGTGAAACTTTATGTATAATAATTTTGACCCAAATAAAACTCTACTTAGACGGAAATTTAAATTGACGTTAAAAATTTGCCGAGTTGGACTTGTGGGGCCCGTCCTTTATGCAAAATAAAAACAAATAGAAAAAATGTCATGTATTTTTTTATTTAAATAATTTAACAAAAAAATAAATACATTAAAAAATTGAAGAAAAAACCTTCTTATTGTTGTTTTTTAATTTCTCTATAAAATGGAAGCTAAAATAAAAGGAAAGTCTCATAATTCTATGCACAGTGGTCTCAAATTTCTCAATCAATCGTACATGTGATATTTATTGATAAATTGAAAAAAAAAAAAACTGAGAGATTTGAAAAGAACAAAATTAGGACTAAGGAATGAAGATGAGCGGGGACTTGGATTGTAAGATGCACATGGACTTGGGTGGTAGGATGAGCATGGACTCGTTGATGCAGACCCTCCCATAATGTCCCATAGGTATGCATCTCTTTCCGTAAATGGTGCCATCTTCACCAACCGTCCAACTAGCTTCATTGCAAAGAGCTTTAAGGATTGTCGCAGTGCTTAGGCAGCTTATAATTACCATACATTCTCAGTCCAGCATAGATCTTAGCAACAATCGCTCTTCTTCTTTATTCTCTTCTCTTGTTATTCTCTCACTCCTTCTATATCGACATTCTCATCCCCAACGTCATTTTTACCAATAAGAATGATGTTAGGATTAATTTAGGATTGTTAAAATTATTGACTAGATGGAACGAAAAGGAAAAGGCTTGGAGAAGAAGAAGGAAGTGGTGCTGCATAATCAACAAAATAAAGTGGGTCCTATCAAAATGCCAGGTCATTTTTTTTTAACGTTAGTTAGTACCACTTCTGCTATGGTAAGGTCTTATTTGTGCCAAAATTGACACATAAACTTCTATTTGGAATAAAATAAATAAATAAATGTCAATCCAGTTTTTGGCTTAAAATTGAAGGTTCAATTTGGACCTTTGGCCTATTTAATTATGCACATAGAAGTTTAGGCTTTTGCTACAGTGCAAATGTTTGCACCAGTATAAATGAAATTACAACTGTTAGATTAGTTTTTATTTAATTATAACCATTGATTATCTTGGTATATCAATACCTGCAAAATATATCAATGGTTACAATTAAATGACAATTAATCTAATGGCTAATAGTTTCATTTGTACCGGTATAAATATTTGCACAGTAGAATGACTCAGAAGTTTATGAAAATATTGCTCATAATGTAAATAATGGCTTTTGCTATAGTGCAAATGTTTGTACCGGTACAAATGAAATTACAACTGTTCGATTAATTTTTATTTAATTACAACCATTGATTATCTTGGTGTATCAATACCTGTAAAATATATCAATGGTTATAATTAAATGACAATTAATCTAATGACTAATAGTTTCATTTGTACCGGTGCAAATATTTGTACAGTAGAATGACTCGTAAATAATTATGAGAAGAAAAGGGACAACATTATAGAGAAATTCGTGGACACAAACCACTTTCTATTTGCAAATTCTGAGTATTTATTTATTTATTTCCCTTTTAGGTCTCAAGAAGATTGTATGAAACAAATTTAAGAATAAAAATATTACAGTAGATTCAATGTTCTATTTTTTTAAAAAAAACATATGTCTACTTATAAACTTAAAGAGTTTATGATCTGATCATGTGAGCTAGAGTGAGTAAAACAAAGCATCCACAATTGCTATATGAAGCTAAATTATATACTCTTCTTTAAGGAGGCAGTATGTTATGTTTTTAGCATTGTTTATTACTCCATTATTTATTATTAATAACTTTTGTTTTAATGCAATGAAGTAACTAACATCATAATTTTCTACTGAATCATTGCATTAACTCAATTCCAGAGACTGAGTTCTTGATCCTTGCATATTTGTGGTAATAAACACAGAGTTACCAAATTAGAGAACGAACCCAAACCCATTATCAGAATTATGATTTGGAGCATTCTGAGATGATCTAAATGCAAACTCTCCTAAAGTCATCATCAAAGCAAAGTCAGTAATTTTGAGTTTGATGCCATGGGCTAAAATCTTTGAAATAAATAACTTATTATGTAAAACTAATGTGGTCAAAGAAACTGTAGCTGAAAAGCAAATAGTATGACTCTATTGGTAAATTCTGATGGCTTAAATAATTGAAAGTGTATGTGTGGGTTCCTGGAAACTTCACTTTCACTTTACTTCCCTATGTTAATATTTGAACGTAAACATGTGGAATTTCAGAAATAAGAACAATGAAGTCTCATAAAATGACTTCATTCATATATTTCATTCATAATTCATTGTGCTTATATAGCACTTATAAAAAGCACATCAATAGTTTTGAGAGAAGGTATGAAATCGGACTCATCAAAGATTAAAACTATTATTGAGTGGGAAGTACCTAAAAATGTGATTGAGATTAATTTGGAGTTTTCTAGGGCTAGCTGGGTATTATAGAAGATTTGTAAAGGATTTCTCTGTTGTTGCAAGGCCTTTAATAAATTTATTGAAGAAGAATATGCAATTTCCGTGGACCAAAATGTGCCAATGAAGTTTTGAGAGGTTAAAGGAAGCACTTACTACTACTCCAGTACTTACATTGCCAACCGAAAACAGAGAATTTGTGGTGTATACGGATACTTTGGGGCAAGGATTGGGGTGTGTTCTAATGCAAAATGGAAGGGTAATGCCATATGCTTCAAGGCAATTACGAACCCATGAAGCTAATTACCCTACACATGATCTGGAGTTAGCTACCATTGTCCATGCGTTGAATATTTGGAGACATTATTAATATGGAGAAACCTTTTCCATTTTTACTGATCACAAAAGTTTAAAGTACATTTCCACTCAAAATGAGTTGAATTTGAGGCAACGAAGGTGGATGGAATTATTGAAGGACTATGATTGCACTATTGAGTATCATCCGGGAAAAGCAAATATAGTAGCTGATGCTTTAAGTCATAAAACTCTAGAGAATGCTGCTGAAATAATTTATTATGAGATGGAAAATCTTGTGGCATTGTGAGCAATGAATATTTTTCTCAATGTTGGGAAAATGCTCAAATGGAAGATTTATATTCGAAGAGGATGAAAGAGAAAGTGGAAGTCGAAGTTAACACTCAGTTTGTAATCAAAGAAGATGGCATGTTAATGATTGATAATCATTTGTATATTTCGGACATCAGTGAATTAAGGAAATAAATCACGAATAAAGCACATACCGCTCTTTATGCGATGCACCTCAGTAGTACTAAAATGTATCGAGATTTAAAGTCATTTTATTGGTGGCCAACTATGAAAAAGGATGTGGCAGAATTTGTGGCTAAATGCTTAACATGTCAACAAGTGAACACGAAACATCAAGCACCTGTGGGAAAATTGCAATCTTTGAGGATCTTTGAATGGAAATGGGAGAAGATAACAATGAACTTTATAATTGGGTTGCCATGAACATTTCAGAAACATAATGCTGTATAGGTGATAGTTGATCGACTCACCAAATCAGCACATTTCTTACCTATTCAATCAACTGATAATTTGGATAAGTTGGCTTATTTATACGTCTCTGAGATCATGAGACTACATGGGATTCTTGTGTCAATTGTATCCGATAGAGATCTATGTTTTATATCACATTTTTGGGGAAGCCTACAGGGAGCATTAAGAACGAAATTGCATTTTAGCACAGCATTTTATCCTCAAATGGATGGACAATCGGAGAGAACCATTGAGACTTTAGAAGATATAATGAGAGCTTGTACCTTGGAGTTTAAGGGCAATTGGGATAATCACTTTCCATTGTTGAAATTTACCTACAATAACAGTTATCACTCTAGCATTGGAATGGCACCTTATGAAGCTTTGTATGGGAGAAATATAGAAGTCCGATTTGTTTGGATGTTGAAGGTTTGAGACCACTTGAAGGTCCAGATTTGGTGCAAGAAATAATAGATAAAATTCAAGTGGTCAAGAAATACCTAAAAGCGGCCCAAGAGCGTCAGAAAAGTTATATAGATTGACACCGTCGGGAGATGGAGTATAGTGTTGTAGAGAAATTTTTTCTAAAAGTATCTCCATGGAAAGGAATTTTGAGATTTGTCAATTAAGGAAAACTAAGTCCGAGATACATTGGACCGTTTAAGATTATCGAGAGGATTAGACAATCGGCATACAGATTAGCTCTACCAAAAGAATTATCTTACATTCATGATGTATTTCATGTGTTGATGTTAAGGCGGTATCGATCAGATCTAAGTCACATCGTACAAGAATCCGAGATAGAAATCTCTAAGAAGCTAACATATATGGAGGAACCAATAGAAATTTTAAATCGGAAGGTAAAGCAGTTGAGGAATAAAGAGATTCCAATAGTAAAGGTAAAATGGAGTCATCATTACCTTAAAGAGGCTACTGGGAAGTAGAAGAACAAATAAAGCAGAAATACCCGTATCTTTTTCCGGAAGATGGTGAGTTATTAAATTTCGGGGATGAAATTTTCTTTATAAGCCGCCCTCTAGCATACGTATTTCTAACTTACGCATTTCATTTTATATATAGTATAATAGTGGACTTCATTTAAGTATGGATATATTTATTTATTATAGAGAAGGGCCTAATTGTAAGAAAAGAAGGAATTAGATTGTCACAATAGAAAGTTAGGGGTTATTATGTAATAATCTCATTTCATTAAGGAGGAGGAAGGATATTACGGTGATAATTATTTATAATTATCTAGATTATTATTATTATTATTATTATTATTATTATTATTCTTTAGTTATAATTATGCATTAATTAAAGGGACACCTTAGTGCACAAATGGGAGTTTGTAATTGGTCCGTTTGTGTGTGTGGGTGTAGAGATTTAAGTAGGAAGAAGGAGAGTGATTTTTGATGAGTTTTGAGAGATTTTAATCTTGCACTATTTATCAAACAAGAGTTTTGGGAAGATTTAGGAGGTTTTTAATCAATTGGAGCATCAATTGGTAAGCTATGTATATATTTTTTTTAATTAAAGTTGAGTTTTAATTGTTACAAATTCGTACTCTATTTTCCCTGTTTATCAATCCTAGGATTTTTACCATAACTAAAGTTGTAAACCTCTAAATTAATTAAGCTTTAATTATGTTAAAACTTTAGAGAGTTTTCTACAACTTTTATGTTTTGAGCTTGAATGGAATCTATGGTTAAAATGGTTTAACAGGGTTTGACATTTTAGTGCTCATATTGATGGCCCTGTTTTACCCGATTTGGTTAAAAAAATTATAGATAATTCTGTACATATCTGCATTGAGTAATTCTAATTGGAATTGATAGTAGGTTCATAATACTAGCTATAGTAGAAAAATCATAGTCATTGGACTTATGTGTGCATCATTTAACTTTATCAAACTTTGAGCATTAAGTTACATCTAGTGAGTTTGGGTGCAAGTATTATGTTTGCTGTGTGAGATTGATATTTGATTATATATAGGAGTTGACAAAGATAAAGGAGACACCACTTATTAGGAGAAACCTTCTTCACTTAAGAGTTGGAAGTGCTTTTGATAAGTAATTATTAATATGATATATGTATATTAGTTCTCTTGTATTTTTGAATGGAAATGCTATATTTGATTGTATAAGTCACTTGAAGTGACAAGAAGTGAGATGTATTATGAATTATGATTTATGATTGAATGTGTTGATTGAATGATGTATATATATATATATATATGGATATTGAATGAATATGTGAGAAATGTGAGGTGTGTGTGAGATAGTAGGGCTGAGCCGGGCGGATAGTCTCAGAAGTGGCCACATTTGAAATATTAATTGTGAGAAATGGGAAAGTTGAGCTGGGCAGATAATTGCCTAAAAATTATGTGAGAAAGTAAATCTAGTATTGAGCTGGGCAGATAGTCTCACTATGTGGCTACTTGTGAAAAATATAATTGTGAGGAATAAGCCCAAGTTGGCTATGTGTGAGAAAATCGTATGACGATGGTTCCAGCCGGATACCGAATATGAGTTGAGATGTATTTTGTATTCATGCTTGTAAATGAATGATTAGTTTTGGGTTTGTATATATATTGAATGTGAGAATTGATATATTAAAGGATATGATATAAGCATAAGCTAATTTGGTATACCTTGGGTATATTTTTAGTATACTTTTTGTATATGTTTAGTTTACTTTTTGTATATATTTGGTTTATGTTAAATGGATAAGAATGTTTGAGAATGAGATGATGAATGATGATAGTGTGTTTGATATACAATTGATTTAGGTATGGCAAGGTTCAATTTAGACTCCTTGCGTGGTCTAAAAATTTGCATGTCAGTAGCAAGCCAAGCTACTGGCGATCGCCAGTCCCTACTCGTAGGCCAAGCAACTGGCAATCGCCAGTGACTAGTGACCGCCAGTCTCTGGAACCAGGTGAGCCACTAGCAGTCGCTAATGGCTGGCGAGCACCAGTCTTTGGGCACAATCTGGCAATGTTTTTGCTTTGTTTTGAGTTCTTAATTGGTCCTAATTTCTAGTATAGGCCAAGATATTTACATTTACATGTATGGTGTATTCTTAAGTAAAGTTTATATATAAAGTTACACACTTCGTGTGTAAACTAATTTAGTGTTGCTCCTTAATTAGTTCTTGAGAAATTTTATATGTATTATTGTATTAATAATTACTTATTGAGTCGCAAGCTCATTCGTTTATATTTAAGTTTTTCAGGATTTAGCTAGATAAAGCTTGAGGTGTGTAATTATTAGTGAGCTCAAGTGGGTCAGAGGTGAGCTTGCTGCAAACATTTCCATCCTTAATATCATATGGCATTGGGGGAATTTTGTAATGAAACCATGTATACATTTTAGCATCGTGTAATGTTTGTGTTGAGTGTATACAATGTATGTGAACAAGAGTATATGTATATATACATATCTTTATGAAAATTTTCTTATGCCACGTGTATAGTTTATATTATGGACACATGTATGCTTGTGGTTGAGGGTGCTACATCTAAAACACTTTATGTCCCTTGTGCATTCTTGATTAGTGTTTGTGTATTTTCTGCAAGTATATGGAATCGACAAGTAGTGTAATAAGATATCGTCCCACAGAAATTATGACCTATCCACCACCAATTTCTCTCAAATTATTTAAGGCTACAAAATTAATTGAATTATTAACTATGACTACTTAAAGTAAAATGAAAATAAAAATCCTAATTGCGAAATTAATTAATCAATATATTACCAATCATTAGGAAATTAATCCACCTCATACTCATTAGTTGATTTCCTTCTCTTAATTCAATTATCTATACAAATCCTGAGTCATCTTATGTTATAATTAACTTTTCTCAAAGCCAATTAACCTAATTTATAATCCTTAATCAAGATCTTATAACCCAATTCTCATTGCAGTTACAAACCCTAATTAATGAATTATAAAGTTTATCTTCAACTCTTAAGGAATTTAATCAATTCAATTTATCTCTAATATTGATTCAACTTTTACTTATGTTTATAGTTCCACCAAAATTATCATCTCTCAATGCATAATCTCAATTATAATTATGCTAATGTTAATCAGACACAAATATGCATTAAGTTTAATAAACATAATTTGTATGAATAACGAATTTATTAAAAAGGAAAAATTAAACTAATTCATGTTCAGATCCTTAATCCCTAATAAATAAAAACCTAGCCTAACATAATGAAAATAATTTCCAAAGAAAAATAAAAAGAATCTATGACCAATTATAAGAAATTAAAAAGAAGAAAAGAAAATCTCAATCTCTTGCAATTCCCAAATCTTCAATCTCCAATCTTGATCGTTGAAAATGCCCTAATATATTCTTTTTCTCTCTCCAAAATCATCCAAAAATTGTCCCTAAAATAAATTCTCTTTACCCTTTTATAGTCTCCCTTTAATTACCCTTTATTAAATTTTATATTGAAAATTTTTATAGCTATTGATTAAAATTTTTAGGGTTATTTGACAAATTTATTTATTAGCATTTAACGACTTATCAAAAAAAAAGACTATGGAATTGGAAATAAAATTTATTTCATGCTTATATAATAATAATTTTTTAAATAAAATACAACAATCATTTGGAAAATTAAGACAACTCAATACATTTTATTTTAGGTTTTTTCTTAAACAAGTTGCAACTTCAAAGTAATTACATAATTTTGAAGTCTAAATTTATACTTTCTATTTCTTGAACATCTAAAATTTCAGCGCTTGATAGATAAAAGCCTTCTCTTATTGTAAATGCATAGCCTTTCTTGGTAAGAAATATTTTTCATGAATATTCATATGTAAGAATCAAACCTGCATAAAATTAAATAAAAATGATATAGAAACATAAGAAATTAGTTAGAAAAAAAATCGTAATTACATTAAGAGGAAAACCAAAACATCAAAAACAAACAAACAAACAACTAAAAATCAAAATTAGAATTTTTAACAATCTGAGCATGATTCAGAATCCAACTTCCCTAAAAAAAAAAAAACAAATGAATCAGTAAGAATCTCAACTTGATTAACCCACAACTTAAAAGAATTTGTAGCTTAATTAAATTTAATTTTCAAACCATAGCTTCATAAATTTAAACTTATTCTCTACTCACATTAGGAGAATTTTAAATTTATTATATATACCATGAAAAGGAAAACCTATAATAGATCATGACTTTCATCAAAATCAACAACACTTTAGATTTTAATCACCCACAACTGTTCCACAATGAAATATAAAAGTAAAAGTTTAGCAATATATGTATTTTCTAACCTCTTTTGAGAAGCCAATTACAGGAACTCTATGAAATTCTAACATAAACATCTAGTAAAATAAGAAATGATTAGTTTTGTGTTTAGACAGCTCTTTGTAGAGAAGATGGAGAACTATTAAGCCATATTCTCATATTATAAAAAGGTTTTTTTTTTTAATAAGATAAAAAAAATAAAGTGATAAATATAGAAAGAAATAAGAGATAAGAATTTTTTTTCTATTTCAAACTCTAAGAAATAAAAGGTTGTTAATTATAAAAATTTAAAATATTGTGATTTTTAAAATTAAAAATAAATTTTAATTTGAAATTATAATAACATTAAATAAGTGTAGAAAATGTTGTAAACTTCAAATTACTACAACATTTTGCATTAAATGTTAGTTTAATAAAAAAATATTATAATTGATAAAACTTATAGTAACATTTATTTAAAATGTCCTTCAAATATAATTTTATTTATTTAAATGACATTTGCTAAATATGTCATTTACAAAATGTTGCTACAAGTATTTTCTGTTGTAGTGATTCGAACTTGTTCATAAGCTTTTACGAGCCGAGCATTGAATTATTTAAGCTTGGCTCATTTATTAAACGAACTTCAATATATGAGCCCCAATGAACTTTTATCGAGTTGAGTTCCGAGTAGCTCGCGAGCAGCTCAGCTCGTTTAGAGCTCTATCTGTGGGTATAATTTTCAACATAACTTTTGACTGCATCAACAATACAAATGAATAAATTTTGGGACATGCAATATAGGTAACGAAAAAAATCATCATTATATCATGGATTATCAGAAAAATAATCGTTGAACAAATTACGATCATCAACTTCACAATCGCAATGGATCATTATATGGCTTAGAACTGAACCACCATGAATAACCTGGTTATTTTGTTAATTGAAATAATTATCAATTATCATCTCATTATTATAAATTGCTTTTTGAATAATAGCTTCTTATGCTTCCTACTCATCCACCATTAAGTTGCTCTCTTCATCATCAGATGATGAAAATTCAATAATATTAGATGGACCTGCAATATTGAATTCATTTTTAAATTTTATTGTATGACTAATTCAAAGAGAAATAAAATATTTTATTTTACTAGATACTATGGTATTTTTCCATAATAGAGGATGCTATTTATATATAAAAATTTATGTTAAGATGATAGAGTTTAAAATTTAATCTAATAGCTCAAATGAGGATAAAATCTATCCAATAGTTGAGATAAGGATAAGATAAAAACTTCAATTCAATAGTTTAGATAAGGATAAAATCTATCATACGGTTGAGATAATAATGAAATTCATCCAATGAATAATATGAAGATGAAATTCATCCTACTATTAAAATAAGGATAAGATTAAAATTTAATCCAACGATTGAAATTAAGATAAAATTCATTTTATGGTTAAAATAATGATGAAATCCATCCAACAGTTGAGATAAAGATGAACTACATCCGATGTTTTGAGATAATTATAAGATTAAAAGTTTAATTCAATGACTAAGATGAGAATAAAATCCATCGGATGGTTGAAATGAGGATAAGATTAAAAATTTAATGCAACGGTTGATATGAGGGTAAAATCTATCTGACAATTGAAATGATGATGAAATCTATTCAATGGTTGAGATAATGATAAAATCCGTCTAACGGTTGAGATGAGAATGAAATCCATCCAATGGCTGAGATAAAGATAAGATTAAAAACTTAATTCAACAGTTTATGTGAGGGTAAAATTCATTAAACAGTTGAGATGATGATAAAATTCATCCAACGGTTGAGATGAGGATAAAATCCATCCAATGGCTGAGATGAGGATAAAATTAAATAAATTTAATCCAATGGTTGAAATGAAGATAAAATTCATCCAATGGTATATTTTATTCATCTGAATTTCTCTTATCTTATTTTTTATCTCTATTTTCTTATATAAATATGTCTCATTCTTTTTTATACATACCAGTTTATACATATACATTTCTATCTACTACACCACTCATATTATCTCATTAGTAAAATCCTCCAAACACCAGCTTAAGAAAAAAATGTCATTTCAATCTTCTGGATATAGTGTTGAAGAAGATATTCTCTTATGTCAATTGTCTATGGAAATTTCTCAATATCCTATTACGGATGTTTATCAGTCTTCCGATCATTTTTTGTCTCGAGTTGAAGAATCATATAACAGTGTAAAAGATGAGAGTTGGGAGTATCACAACAAAAGATCTGTACAATTTCAAATTCAGACAATAGAGAAAGTAGTGAGAAAATTAAATGCATACATAAGACAAGTCAAAAATTTGAATCCTAGTGGTACCTTAAAAAAAAGATTTTTGCATATTTATTATTATTATTATTATTGTTGTTATTGTTGTTGTTGTTGTTGTTGTTATTGTTGTTGTTATTGTTGTTGTTGTTGTTGTTGTTGTTGTTATTATTTTTTTTTGTTATAATTTATATAAATTTTAACATAACATTTATGTTAATTTGCAATTTAATCATACAAAAATATTACTTATCCAAGTTGCTAACTATAAAAAAGGTTTTAAATTTGATTATGTATAAAATATTATGAAGGATTTTGAAAAGTTTAAATATCATATCAGCATTGTAAGAGAAAAATCTCACGCGCAAAAAATGAATTGTCTCATCAGAATTAGATAATCCTACTTCTAATTCTCATGTACATGAATCTTCTAGTTTTTCATTATTTATTTTTTAATTTAGATGATTTAAATATTAGTGGTTCATTATCTGAACGCCCTATTGGTATTAAAAAAGCCAAGTTAAAAAGAAAAAATGATGAACAAACTTTAATTGTCCTCGATACTCTAAAAGAAGAAAATAAAAAGTGTAGGGAGATATTGAAGAAAAACAATTCAAATAGATTATAAACATATAATAAACATACATTAGTGAAAGAATTAAGAGAAAAAAATAGAATTTTTGATGTGGGACTTGAATACTATTGAGAATCCAACTATGCATGTATTTGTTGAAGCTAAACAAACATGTATTGTCGTGTCCGTGTCCGAATAATTTTAGTTATTTTAAATTATTTTGGATTATGACTAAATCGTAAGAAAAATAAGTTTGAAAAAAGGACTTAATTGAAAGAAATTAAGTTAGGGGACTAAATTATAATTTAGAATAAACCTCCATTATTTCTGATAAGAGGAAAAAGATGATGATATGGAGGAGAAGGAAAAAAAACAAAGGAAACGTTGTCTAGACGGAGAGAAAAAAGAGAAGGAATCTACATATTCGTGAGTGGACTTATTTTCTCTAATATTCTATTATTATATATGCTCCTGATTAATTTTTGGATGATTTGGATTAAATTTTTGTTGATGTACTTGAAAAGTTTTCAAAAAATTTGAATGTTACAAACGATAAGGAGGCACCTGATAGCACAGAGGTGGTGCCTTTGTGCATAAAGGTGACGCCTCAGCAAGTGATAACGGCAGCGCCTCATTGACACAAAGGCGGTGCCTCATTGACACAAGGGTGGTGCCTCAGTGGCACAACGGCGGTGCCTCTGCACTGATCTGGTGCCTTAGTGATCCAAAATATTGTCTGAGTTGCTTTTGATTAGTTTTAAACCTCGAATTGCATTGTATTTGATATTAAGAACAATACAATGTTTGAATTTGATTGAAATTATGATTGGTTGTGAAAATATGATGATTTCTGAGCACATGTATATAGTAGGGAAAGGTGGTTGTAGTAAGACCATGCCCGAGGTACGACAGGCTTTTGTGAGATGTAAGACTGTGTCTGAGGCATAGCAACTCACTTTTGATTGATATTCTTGTACTTAAGGTACAATGATTGAGTTATGAGATTGTAACTGTCTTTGGGACATCACTTGAGATTCTTGTATGCCTTTGAGGCTAAGCTGAGTCGTTCTAGATCGGTATGCATACCTAGATTGGATTTTTGATGTGTTGATTAGTACCTACTACATCAATGATAACCTGAAACCTATTCATGTTCATATTTGGCAAACTATGATGTGCTGTACTATGCTATATATATGATTTAAATGATATTTTGAAAGATTAGTTGATTGAGTTGATTATTTCCAAATTATTTTGGATTATTATTATTTCTTATTGATTTTTGGGACAGCGTTGTAGTCTATCCATTCACTGGATATTTTCTTGAGAAAATACTCACCACTCTATTTTTTATTTTCTTTTCAGCTTCTTAAATCTTATTAGTATTGTATATAGTATGGTTATTATATAGACCACCATGACATACAAGGTATATGGGGCAAAGAAGGAGGTAAAGTATTATGTCTGTCATGACGTTGATGCCATGTTGTCTTTTAGAGTTATCTCAGAGCCGATAGCAATCAACTACCATACACACACATATAGGTTGGACTCTTCTAACAGATGTTTGATAGTGATTACAGTGAGACATGTCACTACTACAGGAGTTCGGGTCTCGTTATCCTGGACTTAGTTTATGTCCAGATCATCTTTCTTTTTATTATCGAGTCCACACCTTTCCTCGACACTTGAGTCAATTTATCTTCAATTTGACTTCATATTATTTATTCCCACTTAATTTTACTCGATTTTAATGTCATCAAAATTTAAAAATTTTTGCTCTTTAACCAAGTATTAACCTCAATTCAATCCTAGGCCCCTAGCTTAACTATACATGCTTATCATATTTTAATTCAATCAATATATTTATACATATATACTATGCAAATGCAATGAGTGATTAATGGATATGCATTTAGTGAATAGGTGTGACAATTGTAATAGAATTTTATATTGAAATAAACATTATTGATGAGTTCTGGTATAAAAATCTGTTATTTTGATAATCTAAAATTTTAGTGAAATTCATAAGTTAAAGTTTATGTGTATAGCAGTGTCAAACGCTGTTTGTACCAGCAATCGCCTGTTTAATACTGTCAATCACCTATTTGTACTACTGAACACCTGTTTGTACTGCCGATCTTCTATACTCTGTAACTAACTCCCATGTACCTTAAAAACCTAGAATTAAACTTTGAGTCTTAGACAAAAACTTATCAAAATTGAAAACTAGTGTAATATTAAAATTATCTTAAGGAAACTTGTATATATATAAAGAATAGCTATATGATTGCTCATTTATAAACTGAAATCTGAAGATTTGAATAGTTATATAAATAAAATACTTGAGGAGACCTATAATTTTAAATATAGAATAATTTTGAGCTATGCTTAAAGTTATTCAAATGCTTATTTCATTGTAAAAAAAAAAAAAAAAACTTAATTAGAAAAGCCTATTTTTGAAGCTTTCAATAATGTTAAAGCTAACAAATCAAATTATCATAAACATATAAAAAGTATGGTTAAGCGCATACAAGATTTTATAATCAACAAATTTTGAAAAGCGACAGAGCTTTATAAATACAGACATATGTATGCGAATATGTTTGAAATAAATATGCTTATAAAGGTAAAATTATATATAAATATTCATACATATGAACATTTGTAAACTAAATAGAAGCTTAAGTGACTATAAGGAGTTTTGCTTCTATTTTAGAGAAATTCTCTTCTTAGAATCAAGATCAAATATACTAGACCAAAGTAGGTATAAGTTTTTAACAATCAATTAATAAAAAAATTATGAAAGAAATTCATATCAATATTATTATGTAAATTAAGTACAAAGTTCACATACAAATGCAACCAATGGTAGTAAGCATACAACTTCAAGGTACAGAACATATCAATGTAGGTATATCAAATGAAAATAAAAATGTTTCTATAAAAGCTGATACAATAAAGAAAGGAGAATAGTAATGACAATAATACGTTGAGACATGAGAATTTTTTAGGAATGATACAACAATGAACATACGCACATATGGTATTAAGAGATTGTAAACCCATGTAATGGATGTGGCAAAATTTAATAAGTTGGCATGATGTGTCTACGACACAACCTTTTACCTTATGTGATGAGATGTAAGACCCTATGTGGGATACCACATTTGAAAGGAATTGATAGAAAATGTAACTAGGCTCCTTGTGAGCGATATTTTGATAAGGCCTTAATTGTGATATTCAACTTTGGGATTATTTGGCACAACCTCTAGGGCCAGGTCGATGAATTATAAATAAATAATTATGATAGCCTTCGGTGTAGTGATAGTACTATCCACACTGATATCAACTTGTACGTATAGTGCAGTGCTCTAAATTTTAATAAGAATGTATATAAATCTTGTGGTGCTTTAAGTAAAATCATAAAGTTTCCTAGAGGTACATCGAATATCATCGATGAGTATCAAAAATAAATGAATTATTATGAAGAGCATAAGTTTCAGAGACTGCGATGGCAAGTACGATCGAGTTGTATGGAATTCTTTAAGATATGTTTGATACCGAGAAAAGGATAAATGCTAATAAATGTTTAAACCTATATTAAATTTTGTAAAATATTGAGAATCTTGTAAGAAATTACAAAATTGTGCATGTGTAATACAAGTTGTATAACATGAAATCAATAAAATAAAAATTATTACAAGTATTAAACATTGTCCCACAACTAAAGAGTGTGGTACTAGAAATTATTCAAATATTTGAGAATTTAATTTTAATTTCAACTAACCAAGTTATTTAAAATATTTATCCGGTTGGCTTGATATACAAATAATGATAAATATTTATTAGTAAATCTTTCTCGACTACATTGTTATTACTAAATCTTTACTTTTGTAATATGTTCTTTAGGATTTTAATGTAATATTATTTTTGGAATAGTCTCTATTTTTACTTTGTTTCACTCATTGATAATTTTCTTTAAAGAATATCCATCGCTCCTTTTTATAAACTTTTCTTAGAGTAACGGATTTTTGAGAGAAGCTATTTAGAAGTAAGCTTGGGATGTAGCTGGAAAGCAAGTAATGGAGAGCTTCAAGAGTAATGCTCTGCTAGAGTATTTTGTTATAGAATGTTGTGTGTGTTGAGCCGACTATATTTAATAGTTCATCATTTGAAAATTTTGTATAATTAAGTAGCCAAATTTAGAAAGGTTATCTTACGATGGCTATATGTAATAGTGGAGTATCTTTATATGTTTAAATTGTAAGAGTTGAATATTAAATGGATGAAATAGAAGTGATACTTGGCCACACCAATGCTTGAATTAGATATATCTAGGGTGCGACCTTCTATATATCAGGGGTATTGGTGGGTTGGGTGTTATAATTATTTTAGTATCAGAGTATAGGTATTGAAAGATTCTGAAGTATTTAGAGTAACAAATGTGAATAAAAGGAGTAGTGATAATTAAAAGTTTTTGCCAACGTATTAGTTTAAAAGTGTAAGCTCTGATTATTGATATGATCTTAGAATATGTAGATAGTAATAAGATTATTGAAATTTTGTGTTCATTAAAGATGGAATCAATATTTAATGGAATTATCTTTTGATGTATTATATCCTTTAATATAGGGATGAAATACATTAAAAGTTGAGGCATTTATAGAGATAATCTGTAGGAATATTGGGAGATTGACTAAGTTTGAAGATTTGATGATTAAGAATTTGATATTTAACTATGATCATGGTTCATATATTCCAAAATATTTAAAGTTTTGAGAGTAAGATAAATGTTTGGAAATTGAATATTTTTAAGGAATTAATGGTTTAGGAATTTAAGATTCAATTATGATTATGTTGAAAAATTTTGTCAGCATTAATGAGCTTATTGGAACTCTACATATGTAGGGAGTAAAATTTATATTCAACGAAGTAACGGATTAATTTGATTTGTTCAAGGATAAACGAATTGAGTCATAATAAAGAATGCATTTGAGCTAGAGATAGTCTAATGAAATATTATTTATGGAAGTTCAATTTATATTGATATATTGCGAGTATATATATATATATTGCATCGGGAGAAGAATGGAAATATGAATGGTTGGATAAGGAAGCAAGCACACTAAGAGGCTTGAATTTATTACATGGTCTAGTTGGATAAAAAAAAAGTGTAGTACTTAGTGCATTGAAAGGACTATAATTATTGTGATATATACATAGTTCATAAGTTATATCAGACATGAGTACAAAAGAAAAAGAGGAGTAATTGCATAAACAAACAAGTGGACTAAGGAAATAAAATTTGAGATTTAAAACTTTAATTAAAAGTTGCACCAGCTTGAGGAAACTCAAAGTATACTCATAAGGATCAAGTACATACTTTGGACATATGATGGAGAACTCTGATTTTGAGTTAAATGGGCATCAATTAAAAGATGTTAGTAATCCTAAAAGTAAGATAATGGTTGAATTCATTATTGCGGAAAAAGGTAGGGAAAACATTAAAGTTAATAAGAACATAAAATTGAAAAAAAAAATTAAAGAGGAGGAAAAATATATTTTAAATGCATATTAGAATAGCACATCAGAGTTGCATAGTGGAAGCCTAGTTAGTGAACTTCTGATTAAGTTTAAAATTTATAATAAGATGATTAAGCATGTGAAGAGTTAATCAGGGTAACATAAAATTTCTCAATGTTAATATTTATGATAATGAACATTGAACATAAGTTTGATGGATTCTATAGGTGATAAGGAATACTGAATTCTTAAGGATATTAGTTGATAAGCTGATATTTTAATAGTAAAGCTTATTGAAATTCTGTGAATATTAGTTGTCAAGTTAATATCCCGGTGGTAATGAAGATGCGACAATAAGAATAAAATAGGAAATAGAATGACAAGAGATTTTATAAGTTTACCTATATATATATATATATATATATTGAAATTTTAATGATATTAGTTGATAAAATGGTAATTTGATAGTAAATATTATTAAAATTCTGTGAATATTAGTTGTCAAGTTAATATCTTAGTGGTTATAAAAAGGAGAGATATGACAATAAAAATAAAATAGGAAATACAATGACAAGAGATTGTATAAGTTTATATATGCAATGGATGATTATAACATTGAGAATGTGAACCAAAGGTTTCTGAAACAAGTTAATAATTAACAGGCTAGATAAACATAGTTAATTTTGTGTTGTATATTGAATTCCTATTCAGTTAAGATTTCGATATATTCTATAATTCCTGGAGAAATTTCTTCATAGTGATATAATTGGACTACTAATAAATGCAAGTATAGTTGTAAGAATAGGTGAGCATATCCATAAGGAGAAATACACAAGGAAATTGATAAATTATGTAGTGGCATGAAGAATTATGAGAAAAGGTTATTGATTATAATAAATAAAGATAGAAAAGTTTGAGGAAAAATATTGATACTAAGAAAAGGGAAGAGAAAGGAAATTAATGTTATTGACGTGTAAGCTTATGGCATAAAAATTAAGTTTAATTCATTTTGAGAAACATTAGCCAATGTAATAACTATTATGGATAAATGAAATAAATAATCAAACTTTAAGGTATCGAGTGATCCTTATAGTTAAGGTAATATGATAAGTGCCCAACGAATTTCGAGGACGAAATTCTTTTTAGTGGAAAAGAATTATCACATCCGTCTCTTCAAAACACTAGTCGGTAAACTTCAATTTATTAATTAAATGATAATTTATTATTATTTTGGCTAAAATTCATGATGGAGGATTTAATTAGAATTAAGTGAAGAATTTAAATGAAAGTAAATAAAAGAAAGTGGGGTGAAATTAAAAGAAACATAAGCCAAGTGAGGGTTTAATCATAAAATAAGGGATGATTAAATTGGAAAAAAATAAAAATTTATAAAGGATTTAAGAGAAGGGAAGAGTTAAGTTGAGGGTTTAATAACATCTTTTAAGTATGAGGTGTCAATATGTATGTGTAGGGAAAAGGACACATATTTAAAAAGAAAAAGAAAAAGTATGTGTTAAAAACACAGAATGAGAAGAGAAGAAGTAAAGCTTCAACTTGTAGAGGAAGGAGAAGAACATCTACAGTAATAAAGAGTTGGAGTTTGTTGATTTGGGGTTCATCTAGGGTAAGATTTCCTTTACATGTCAAGTTTATATTAAGATTCTTATTTTTTCATGAGTATAAATTCATGAGATTTTATATTTTTTAGTATTCGCCTCAAAGGAGTTGATCTTTTAGCTTGAAGAAAGTTGATTTTGAGAAGACTAGGATTTGGGTTGTTGAAATTGTGAGTGAAATTTCTTGAACTTTCTCTTTTATTTTGAGATTATATTTTTGCAAAATTTCATCTATTTTATTGAGATTTTAGGTAAAATAATAATCAAAGATTTGGTTTTAATTATGGTTGATTTTTGTGTATCAATTTTTCCATTCATATTTGAGTTTTGGTGCGATCACTTTCTCTTATAAATTTTGATTGAATTCTTATGAATTTATTGAATGTGCTAAACTTGGATTATATATATAAATCTTGAGTTTCTCTTTATTGCTAAATATTGTTGATTAAATAAGCCAAATAATAGATTTGAGTTGATGTTAATGATTATAATGCAATTTTATATTAAAATAAACACTACTAATGAGTTTCGGAATACAAATCTGCTGGTTTGATAATTTGGAATTTCAGTAAAATTTGTGAGTTGAAGTTTGTATGTGTAGCACAGTTGAACATTGTTTGTATAGGCGAACGCTTGTTTTGTACTGTTGATCACCTGTTTGTACTGCCAAATGCCTATTTATACTGCCGATCACCTGTACTATGCAACCAATGCCCATGTACCCTAAAAATCCAGAATCAAACTTTGAATCTTAAATAAAAACTTATCAAAACTAGTGTAATATTAATATTATTCTTAAGGAAACTTGTATATATATAAAGAATAGCTATATGATTGCTCATTTATGAATTGAAATCCAAAGATTTGAATAGTTATATATATATATATATATATATATATATAATTAGAGAAGCCTATATTTGAAGCTTTTGAGAATATTAAAGCTAGCATATAAAATTATCATAAATATATGAAAAGTACGGTTAAGCTTATACAAGATCTTATAATCAACAAATTTTGAAAAGTGATAGAGATTTATAAATACATACATATGTATGCGAATATGTTTGAAATAAATATACCTATAGAGGTAAAATTATGTTTTATATATAAATATGGATAAATATGAACATATGTATACCAAATAGAAGTTTGGGTGACTATAAGGAGTTTTACTTCTATTTTAGTGAAATTATTTTCTTAAGAAGCGGTATCAAATATACTAGATCAAAGTAGACATAAGTTTTTAACAATCAATTAATAGAGAATTATGAAAGAAATTCATGTCAATATTATTGTGTAAATTAAGCATAAAGTTCACGTACAAATGTTAATAAGGGCAGAAAGCATACAACTTCAAGGTCGAGAACATATCAACATACGTATATCAAATGAAAATAAAAATTTGTAAATTCTATAAAAGTTGATACAATTAAAAAAAAATAGTAATGACAATAATATGTTAACATGTGAGAACTTTTGAGGAATGATATAAAAATAAGCATACACACATCTGGCACTAAGAGATAGTAAGCCCATGTCTTGGACGTGGTAGGATTCGGTGAGTTAGCATAATGTATCTGGAACACAGCCTTCCACCTTATGTGATGAGATGTAAGACCATATATGGGATACGACATTCGAAAGGAATTGACAGAAAGAGTAACATGGGCTCCTTATGAGCGATATTTTAATAAGGCCTTAATTGTGATGTTCAACTTTGGGATCGTTTGACGTAACCACTAGGGCTAGGCCCGCGAATTACAAATGAATAGTTGTGATAACTATCAGTGTGGTGATAGTGCTAGCCACACTAATATCTACTTATACATATGTTGCAGTGCTTCAAAATTTGATATGAATATCTATAAATCTTGTAGTGCTCTAAGTGAAATCTTAAAGTTTTCTAGAGGTAAATTGAATATGATCGATGAGTATAAAGAATACATAAATTGTTGTGAAGAGCATATGTTTGAGAGGCCATGATGGTAAGTACGACCGGGTCGTACGAAATTCTTTAAAATATGTTTGATACTAAAAAGAATATATGCTAATAAATATTTTAACTTCTATTAAATTCTATAAAGTATTGAGAACCTTATAAGAAATTATGAGACTGCGCATGTATAACACAAGTTATATAACACTAAATTAATAAAATAAAAATTATTACAAGTATCAAATGTCGTCCCACAGCTAAAGAGTGTGGTACTAGAAAAGTATTTGAATATTTGATAATTTAATTTTAATTTTAGTTAATCGAGATATTTAAAAGGCATAATGCATACACAACCCCCTAAACTTGCCAGCTTTTTTTATTTTGACACTTCAACTTATGCTTTTACAATTTCAATACCTGAACTTACCTAAAATATAATTTTTAAACCACTGTCATCACATTAGCAAATCAGCATGTGACACATAGAGGTGTTTAACTGACCAAAATCTACAAGTAAAGGTGTCAAACTGATAAAAAATGATAAGTACGAGGGGTAGTAGATGTATTATATCATTAGATTAGTGTATTTTAGGCAAAAAGCGGCAAGTTCAGGTGTTGAAATGACAAAATCATAAATTAAGGTGCCAAAGTGAAAAAAGCTGGCAAGTTCATGGGGCTGGGTATGTATTAAGCCTATTTAAAATATTTTATCCTGGTGGCTTGATAGAAAAGTAATGATAAATGTTTATTAGTAAATATTTCTCGACTACATTGTTGTTACCAAATCTTTACTTCTGTAATTTGTTTTTTGGGATCCTAATATAATATTATTATTTGGATAGTCCCTATTTGTACTCTATTTCACTCACTGAGTATTTTCTCGTGAAAATACTCACCGCTCCTTTTTATGAAATTTTTCCAGAGTAATGGTGTCATACCTCGTCCTTAACACAACCATTATTTACAGTAATTACCTCCAATATCCACTTATCATGCTTAATGAGCTTGTAAGGTTATATATACACATTTGATAATGCTATTTAAAACACGTACAAATTTAAACCTTATTTGATATTTGCTTAATGTTGCTACATCCATTCATTTTTCATTTATCACAGGAATAACTAGATTCATCCATACTCATATATAAAAGTGATAGGCACCACTGTGCCATTCATCCATCCATCATTACAAATATATACACATACATCAATATAAAATCAGAGTACTAAATGCTGTTACATATAATACAGGGTTACATAAGATCTCGCTCAAGCATCTAGTCTTTCAAACATAAACACTCGGATCTCTGTCCAGAATAAGATGGTAGTGGAAATAGTACAATAACATCAACAGTTCATGCCCAGATCTAACCCTCAACAAAAACTAGCCCACTGGCTCAAATATCACTCTGGTGACACGCTCTGAAATGTGTAGGAAATGGCTGCAAGCAAAAAGCCAAAATCTGATGCATCCACATGACTGCATCACACCCATGAGAGGGTGACCTGAATATCCAGCGAAGTAGCATGAGTAATGCGGAAAATAGTATGAACGCTATCCTCACGCTCCTCCCGCACAGATGATACTCGAACATCTGCTCCTATAGGTACCACCGAAATCTTAAAGGCCAACTCGGTATCGGCATCATGACAGATGACATGCCGCACCGAAGTCTCTGTTGCAGAAACCTCGTAGACCATCGTAGTCCAGTATACAGCCATAGGCTCCTCCAGCTTGCTGCTAGCT
>CATIWO010774511.1:0-14287 GCA_949673435.1 Macaranga tanarius | reverse complement strand
TCCTAAAATAGAAGAAATGTGTAGAGTAATTCAAGGAGTCTAATTGAGATTAAATCACTTCAAGATGGTAAGTCAATTGAGCAATCTTTTCCTTATTTAATTAGTCATGTAACAGCTCTTAAATAGGCATTAGTATCGTGTATGATTCGAGCTATATTTGTAACTTTCCTTCATTATGTATTCTGCAACAAGCTGTAAGTCTATATATTAGAAATAATCAGAACTCTCTTCTCAAGCCTTGATTGAGAAGTTTTTCACAAATATTGTTTAGTTTCAAACATTCTTTATGGTATCAAAGCGTTCTTGCGAGGCAAGAGAGTTGTAAAAATAAACTATTTTCTTCTATCAATGGCTTCCCCAATCTCCTTAAACGTTACTAATTTTGTGACCCTCAAACTCACACCAGAAAATTATCCTCTCTGGCGTGAACAGCTGCTCGCTTTAGCCGAAAGTCAAGACATGGTAGGCCTCCTTACAGGTGAGAAGGCGCAACCTACCATGTACACAAATGACACAACAGATAAGACATCAACAACTCAGGCAGAAACAAAACAAATCTCAGATGTTTTTCTCAAATGGCGAAAAGAAGATCGCCTTTTACGTGGATGGATCATCGGGACCCTTACGGAAGAAACTTTGGGACTGGTTATTGGTCTTGACACATCCCAGTCAGTTTGGAATGCATTAAAAGAAGCATATGCCCAAGATTCCCAAGAACGGGAATTTACTCTCCGACAACAACTCACATACCTCAGAAAAGAACCACATCAGTCCTTGGCAGAACACTTAAGAAAATTCAAGAGTATATGTGATAGTCTTGCAGCCATAGGTCATTCAATACCTGATAAATCAAAAGTTTATTCTCTTCTTGCCAATCTTGGTCCAAAATATGAATCCTTCACCACGACAATGCTTAAACCTCCCATGCCATCCTACACAGAAGTTGTATCACTATTGCAGGGATTTGAACAACGAAACACCTGGGTTGAAGCATCAAACTCTTCTTCATATGCATTTTATGGGCAGCGAAATCAAAGCCAACAGTCACCTCATAATAATCGCACTCATCCAAATAACCAATTCACATCGAAAGGAAGAGGATTTCAAGCGACTAATAATAGCTTTCAGTATTCAAATTTTGCAGGTAATAATTCTGAGTCCCAATTCTTATCTCAGAAAAACAATAATCGTGCTCCCCGACCACCACCACCCGGGAAACGCCGGATGACTACTGCAGAGAGAGAAATGTACAAGAATGAGTACTGTCAGTATTGTGGAAAACTTGGACACATTGCAAAAATCTGCTGGAGTCTACCAATGCAATCGGTGAGCACTGATGAACTCCCTCAAGCACCTACAGCACTCACCATAGACACTTCGATTGCTGATACAGAATGGACAACTGATACTGGTGCTTCGAATCATATGACCGCAAATTCAGGTATGCTTCATAATCTCAAAAAATACATTGGCTGTGATTCCGTATTTATTGGTGATGGTTCTTCTTTGAAGATTGATGCAATTGGGGATACTTTAGTCTCCGATGGTAAGACTCATTTAATGTTACGTGATGTCTTATTAGTTCCTCAATTAACAAAGAACTTACTTTCCATTGGTCAATTGACAAAACAATACCCGTTGAATTGTGAATTTACTGATAAGTTATTTTGTGTTAAGGAACGAGCAACAGGACGAGTCCTACTACTGGGACAACGTAAAGGAGATCTTTATGTCCTATCCAAGATGAAGGAAGCACACTTCTCAAATAGACAAAACACAGGAAGTGAGGAACTATGGCACCAACGTCTTGGACATCCACAAAGCTCTGCAATCCGAATTTTACGCACCAAGAAATTAATTGATGTCAATTCAAATAAACAAACTGATGCTATTTGTGAAAGCTGTCAACTAGGGAAACTTAGCAAATTACCATTTAACTTATCTAGTTCTCTTAGTACTGATATTTTTGAGAAAATTCACTGTGATATTTGGGGACCAGCCCCTGTTTTATCCCTTGGAAAATTTCGGTTCTATGCATGTTTTGTTGATGATTATTCTCACTATATATGGGTTATTCCTCTTCGTGCTAAGTCTGAACTTATTGATGTTTACTTTGCCTTTGAAAATTATGTGCAGCGCCAATTTAACAAGAAAATAAAAATTTTTCATACTGATGGAGGAGGAGAATTTATGAATAAAAGGCTTCAATCACACTTTCAGCAACAAGGGATAGTTCATCAACTTTCCTGTCCGTATACTCCGGAACAGATGGGAATTGTTGAACGTCGACATCATACTATCCGAGAACTTGGAATGACTATGACTTTTCATAGCGGTGTCCCTAAGTTTCTATGGGTTGAGGCTTTCACTACCGCAGCTTTTCTAATTAATCGCTTACCATCATCTTCCCTAACATTTGAGTCTCCTTATTTTTGCTTATTTGGTTCTCACCCAAATTATTCTAGTCTGCGTATTTTTGGATCTAGATGCTATCCGTATACCTGGGATACAAAGAAAAATAAATTTGATGCTAAAACTGTCCCTTGTGTTTTTGTAGGTTACAGTAACCAACATAAGGGGTATCGGTGCTTTGATCCGAAATCGCATAGGATATTTGTTTCAAGACATGTGGTGTTTGATGAAAATAATTTTCCTTGCAAAAAGAAAGAGCACCCATCATCCTCAATCACCTGCTTAACTGATTTTTTGGATCATACTCCACCATTTACCACGACTCAGCTTTCAAAACCAGCAATAAATGCCATCTCCTATATTCCCTTACCTTGCACCAAACCTTCACCTCCGCCCACTGCAATCATTGATGATGTACCATCTGATTCTTCTTCCCATTGTGTTCATAATCCCATCCCCATAGTTGTCATAGATTCTTTAACCCAAACCGATAATTTGATGAATAGAACAACTCACATCTCTGATGATGATCACATCACAATGGATTCAGGAAGTTCCTCGTCTACTCCTCCTACCTTACATCCTAACTCCTCTCTTGATGTTGAACAGGTACACTTAATGAACAACTCACCTCAATCCCCTAGAGAAGACACTATCATCACTGACACAGGCAACTCTATTGATCAGACTCCACCGGCACCGCGTACTATGGTCACAAGAGCTCAGCATGGCATACACAAACCTAATCCACGATATGCTTTAGTCCTTGAATGTGGAGCTATTCCCAATGAACCACGTAGTGTCAAAACTGCACTGCAACATGATGGCTGGCGTCAAGCCATGTTTGAGGAACTTGATGCACTACGTAGCAATCAGACATGGATTTTGGTCCCTCGCGAACCTCATATGCATGTTGTGGGCTCTAAATGGGTGTTTAAAACAAAATTGAATGCAAATGGCACTCTTGATAGGCTCAAAGCCAGGTTAGTCGCAAAAGGATATCATCAAGTGGATGGCATAGACTATACAGAAACTTTTTCTCCTGTTATCAAACCAGGTACAATTCGGTTGGTTCTTAGTCTAGCATTAGTTCAAAAATGGGAAATTCGACAACTTGATGTTAAAAATGCTTTTCTCCATGGTTACATTAGTGAATATATTTTTATGGAACAACCACCTGGTATGCATGATCCCAATTTTCCTTCTCATGTGTGTAAACTTAGAAAAGCTCTTTACGGTCTTAAGCAAGCTCCGAGAGCTTGGTTCGACCGTTTTAGCTCCTTTTTGCTTGCACATGGTTTCTTTTGTAGTTTGGCTGATCCGTCCCTCTTTATTTTACACTCATCACTTGGTACATTAATTCTACTTCTCTATGTTGATGATATGCTCTTGACAGGTTCTAGTTCCAAATTGCTTGATGATTTTGTCCACCTTTTGCACTCTGAATTTGCAATGAAAGATTTGGGCTCAATACACCATTTTCTTGGAATTGAAATCCAATGGCGCAACAATACTCTTCACCTTTCTCAAGCTCATTATGCCTATTCACTTCTTGAAAAAGCACAAATGCTTGATTGCAAACCAATGTCTACGCCAATGGAGTCTAAAACCAAAGGGCTTAATGATACCACTCCTTTTTCCGATCCATCCTTTTATCGTAGCATTATTGGAGCGCTACAATACTTGACAATGACTCGACCTGATCTTTCTTTTTGTGTTAATTATGTGTCTCAATTTATGCAAACACCTTCTATTGCTAGCATGAAAATGGTTCACCGAATTTTACGATATGTCAAAGGATCTATTAATTTCGGTTTACATTTAACTGGTGATACTACACTTGATCTTTGTGATTTTTCAGATGCAGATTGGGCGGGCTGCCCCACAACAAGGCGATTAACTACCGGGTTTTGTACATTTTTGGGATGCAACATTATCTCCTGGTGCGCCAAGAAGCAACCCACGATTTCCCGATTAAGTACTGAGGCCGAATATCGAGCTATGGCCAACACAGTGGCTGAATTGACTTGGCTTACATTTCTTCTACGTGATCTTCGTATTCCCCAATCCCATCCTCCAGTTCTCTTTTGTGATAATTTAAGTGCGTTACATATGACTATTAATCCTGTTTTTCATGCTCGAAGTAAGCACATTGAATTGGATTACCATTTTGTTCGTGAACGAGTCTCAATGGGACTTCTTATTACTCGCCATGTTTCCTCTATCTCACAAATTGCGGATATCTTCACTAAACCATTGTGTAAAGCATCCTTAAGTCACTTCCGCAACAAACTCTTCCTTCAGCCTCGGCACAGTTTGAGGGGGTATTAACCATACTCCACCATTTATCAACCAACTTGAGTCTGCAACATGGAGAGATAAGGTTTGGAGTGATAAGGATGACAATTAGAGTGATAAGGCAGCTGACCAAGATATAGTTGTTATTCCTAAAATAGAAGAAACATGTAGAGTAATTCAAGGAGTCTAATTGAGATTAAATCACTTCTAGATGGTAAGTCAATTGAGCAATCTTTTCCTTATACAAATAGTCATGTAACAGCACTTAAATAGGCATTAGAATCGTGTATGATTCTGGCTATATTTGTCACTTTCCTTCATTGTGTATTCTGTTACAAGTTGTAAGTCTATATATTAGAAATATTCAGAACTCTCTTCTCAAGCCTTGATTGAGAAGTTTTTCATCAAAATTTTGAAGAACCCAGAATTCTAGTGTATTTCCTTTTGCGGGTCTTGCTGCTGGAGATTGTGATGTGATCAGATGTTGTTTATTTTTGTTATTGTCAGGATTTGGTATGTTTAATCTATGTGTAAAAGACCCAATTAGTAAAGGAAGTTATTTAATGAGACTGATTATTGGAAGCCCAATCGTGAGTGGAAGCAGCATAAATAAGACACCAGAGATGGTGAAAGCCTGTTATCAATTTGTAAGAAACTTGGATTGGCTTCAACAGATTTTGAACAGATCGTGCACCTGCCCTCATTTGACCCGGACCACTCTGTTTTGAACCATAGAGACAGTAAATAAATAGTATCTAAAGTATCTACTACCTTAGCAGCAGGAGTTTAAATTCTAATATTAATCAGGTTGACAAATTGAGGTATATGGACTCATATTTGATTCCTCTAAGCTTTCCAATCAACATTCTTGGATTAAAAGAACATTATGAGAAGAAGAAACAATCTTTTCCTTGTTTAGTGCGTTGGAAAGACTACTTTTGGGTCAGTACAGCAAAGCATGCCATATGATATTTAATTCATTATTCGACTCATTTATGTAGAAAGAGAATGTTGGGTTAATTTTATTGCTGCTAAGAGCACAAAAAGGTGCCAACTTGTCTACTTCCTGTAATCTTGAGTCTTGAGTTTTTTTTTGGTGAATCCTTAAGCTCAAGCTTAGCCAGAAGTTGCTGATACTCTTGGGCTAGAATCTAAGTCCCATGCCAGTATACGTGAGACTTGAATCTTTAGGCTACGCCTTGTGGAATGGATTGAAAGACAGCTTCCGACAGAATTAATGATTGTAGCTCTTATGGGTAGAGTCCCTCAGACACCCAATTCTTGGACCCACCTCGCAAGTCCACTTGCACAATATTTGAAGCAAATTTTAAGTTCTATTTTTTTTTTCTGTGGATGATACAGTGTACCTTACCCTGATGCTAGATTGTCTCAAATACAACGGTTTTGTGTTTCTCCAAAACAATTTCAGCTCTTAACTTAAAGCTTTTGATCTGCAGCTTTTAGAATTGGAACTTGACCTCATTCTATTTAAGGTACTCCGTAGAAACATTTTATGCACTCTTGCTATATTGAAAGTATACCAAGTTACAGCATTTTTGCATTTGTCTCATTGAGGATATGTGTGATCACTCTAGAATCCCAAAAAAATTGGGCTTGAGGTGATATCTCCCCATGTGTTAATTATATTTTTCCCATTCTTTCTGTATATTTCCCTAGACTTATCTTTTACTTGCAACTAAATAAAATTTTTACATTGAACCAAATATAAAAATGTAATTTTCTTATTAACTCATAATTAGAGAAGTCCATTTTAAATAGGTGGGGGTGTGCAATTGATTGGTTCGATTAATTAAATTGATTAATTTTTTTAATTTCTAAGACCCGAATTGAATTGGTTTGGTTTTCAGTTAACTAAATTATTAAAAAAGTGAAAAAAAAAAAGAAAAAATGGGGGTGTTTAGGGTACAAACCCAAAACTTTATAGACCAAAATAGATGTATTATTTTACAATATTTGAATATTATATATATATAATTAAAAAATTTTGATTTATTCAGTTCGGTTCAGTTTTTAATAAACCAAATTATTAAAAAAGTGAAAAAAAGAAAAAAGAAAAATGGGGATGTTGAGGGTTCGAACCCAAAATCATATAGACCAAAATGGATGTATTATTTTATAATATTTGCATATTATATATATATATAATTAAAAAAATTTCATTAATTCGATTTTAACCAAAATTTTCAATTTTTAAAAAAATTTTAACCAAACTAAACGAAATTGTCAGTTTTGGTTCGGTCTAGAGAAAATGGACGCAATGTTGATTAGCACGGTTTTTACTGGCTTTGGAATGGGTATCTATATTGTTAGTTTGGCCGTATAAATTGTATAGATATTAATTAAACTGGGATAGCAGTCTCATTTATTCTTAAGTATTTTGCAATATTCAATTGAATTCTATTTTTTAAATTATATTAATTTTTTGATTTATTTCAATTATATCCAACTTTATAATAAAGGTCTGACTGTAAATTAAAAAATATTACGATAAGATCCTTTTAAAATTCAATTACCTACTTAAAGATACGGCCATGTGGCAAGCCGTATAGTCTTCTGGGCTGAAGAAGGGGCTTGGACATAGTTAAAGACAAGGCTATATATGTGTCTGGCCGTGTAACTCACTGGAGGATTTTCGTAACCTGAACACGGGTCGAAACATAGCCATGTACTTCACTGCTATATTTGTTTACCTTATACATGGTTCAAGACATGGCCGTGTACGCGCAAGAGTTGGGATAAAATAAACTTCTTTATATGCTTATCAGAGCGGAATTCAAAGAAAAGTATAAAAGGGGAGTTGGAATCTTTATAAGGACAATTTTTGAACGATTTTTGGCTAAAAAAAAAGAACTCTAAGAGTGTTTTCGAGAATCAAGAAGTAAAGATTGAAGATTAGGAATTACAAGAGATTGGAAATTTCTTTTGTTCTTTTTAATTTCTTGTAATTGGTGATGGATTCTTTTTACATGTCATTAAAGATTGATTCAATTATGTTAGGCTAAGTTTTTTATTCATTAGGGATTAAGGATCTGAACATGAATTAGTTTAATTCCCTTTTCAATAAATTCATTATTTATGCAAATTATGTTTATTGAGCTTAATGCATATTTTTTTCCGATCAGCATTAGCATGACTATAGTTGATGTCACGACCTAAATGGTGCGTGACTGACACGTGAGATATGGAAGACTAAACCTCCACATCCAATGTAAGCCTGATGACAATAATTACATCCACCAATGTACAACAATAAAATCTCAAGATGCAGATATAATATAACATATTAATTATAAAATCATCATTTATAAATGATAACATAAAATCAACATTTAATATAAATATACATTATATTTAAACCGACCCTACGTTACTGCAGAAATCTAGATTAGTTACAAGTCTGAAATTTTAATAAAATTACATTGACTGCCGAAGAAGAACAAAGAGGTAGTCCTAATGATCAAGTCTGAGAAGGAGGTTGCCGACCTGAAAAATAATTGAGAGGCGTCAGACCTCACTGAGTAAGTTAAATATCAATCATAAGTTATCAATAGGTAATTAATTAATATAATAAAATAACTATAAAGTATGCATGTGGAATGCAAAGCTCAACATAAGACGAATCCAAAAATAATAATAAAAAATTATGGAGAGGAATAATTATAGAACCATAATATATTAGCAATAATATATACTCTACACCTTGATGGCTGCCGACGCATAGCTCACCAACGGACCAGCCTGCCCTTAATAAATATCCTAAGCCATAAGGCTCTCTTATACCAATAATGACCGCATGCGCATCTCACCTAACGGACCGGTCATGACCGCGGGCGCAAGTCACCTAACGAACCGGTCATACTTAATTGTCTAAATATCAATAAACAGGTTCATAATTGCAGGGAATATCTCACCATCAGTCCAGTCATGACCACAATCGCATAATCATATTATATAACACACACACACACACACACACACACACATATATATATATATATATAACTGGTACCAGTGCGCACATGGTCCTGATAAATGCCCATCAGGTGGTAGGTTCTACAGTATCCACTTCCACACAATCACAATCACACACAACATTCATATATCACATCATATGATGCAAAAGCATATAAAATGCACAAATGTATATATTAGATAACACTAATATAATGAAAATGCTTGATGCTTTCATGACTATACTTATATATATATTTATATATACTGTTGACAACAGATAAGTGATATTAACTTACCTGACTGACGTGTAATCCTAACTAGGCCTTGAGACGATGGCCCTACTCCGGAAGAATCTATAATTAAGATTAATAAAATAATATCAGAACCTATTTCCTAACGTCTAGAATTCTAGAAAAGACTCAAATCACCTATAAAGCTAAAGACACAATTTACGAGGAATCTACCGAAAATTCGACAGAACCTCCCCTAAAATATAGACATCTCCCTACCAAAGTAGGGCCAATTTTACAATAAAATAACTACACTTCTAAACACAATCACAACTAGAGCTCAGTTACCCATCATACAATAATTAAATTTAACTGAGCCTCACAAACACAATTCACCAAATAAATACTTCATTTAACTCAATTATCATTCCAAATATTCAATCCATTACCATTAATCAACAATAAAATTATTAAACTCATAATTACAGTCAGATAACAAAAATTTCAACACAGACATAGCTTGGCATAAACCTTCCAGGATTTTTAATTCACAATCTAAAGAGAATTTAACAAAATCATCTAAACAAATATTAATCCACATCATTTCTAAAATTTATTAAAAATACAATTAACTTCTGACCGTCATCAGAATATTCCGTCACCGTTGCCGGAATATTCTACCGGCGACGGAAAAATACACAACCTACATCAATAGAAAGATCTCATCACCAATTCCATTTCATCCAACTGCACCCAAGCCTAATTCTCACTTAATTACATGGAATCGAAGCTTTAAATATCAAAACCTAAAAGCACAATTACCTCAAATCGAGGTGGCTGCCGGCGGTGATCGGAGAAATTGATGGAGGGGACATGTTACCCAGAGGATGACGAACATACCGGTACCAGCAGAGGCAGCGACAATCTCTTTTCCTCCTGGCCCAATGGAAAGAAATGAAGGAAGAGAGAAGAAAGTGGCTGGTCGGAGGTGGGGAGCTACTGGCGGTGAGATGAAGGTCGCAGCGGCTGGAGGAAGGTGGCAAGCAGTGACTGGCGGTGCTACGGTAGTGGAGGTCGGCAGAAGAAGGAGAAGAAGGAAAGAAATAAAAATGGCTTTTTGTTTAAAATATTATATATATATATATATATATTAAGGATTGAAATTACCAATTTAAATCCCTCATTAAAAATGATTTTTATCAAAATAACACTAAAACTTTAATTTAAACCATAAAAATACAAACACACACACATATATATATATATATATATATAAAATTATAGAGTGTTACAATCTTCTCCCCTTATAAAAATTCGTCCTCGAGTTTTAAGAATTAATACAAAATACAACAACAATAAAATTACTGAGGAAACAAGTAAGGATAAGTTGCACGCATTTCATTCTCGGTTTTCCAAGTAAATTCCTCTACTCCACTATTCCTCCACATCACCTTGACCATAGGAATTTTCTTAGATTGCAACTGTCGAACCTGCGAATCAACAATGGTAATTGGCTCCTCATTGTAGGTCAAGTCCTCACTCACTTCCACACTTTGCTGTTGAAGAATATGCGAAGGGTCTGAGATGTACTTTCAGAGTTGAGAGATGTGAAATACCGGATGAATTTGGACCATATTTGGCGATAATGCCAAACGATAAGCTACGACTCTAACTATCTCAACTATCTCAAAGGGTCCAACGTACCTGGGAGATAACTTCCCTTTCTTCCCAAATCTCATTACTCCTTTCATAGGAGAAACCTTCAAAAACATAAAATCTCCAGCCTGAAATTCCACATTCATGTGTTTCGAGTCAGCATAACTCTTTTGTATACTAAAAGATGTCTCCAACCTCTTTTTAATTAAAGCAATCTTTTTAGATGTATCTTTAATTATCTCTAGACCTTCAAGCTGCTTCTCTCCTATCTCAACCTAATACAAAGGTGATCTACACTTTCTTCCATACAACGCCTCATAAGGTGCCATAACAATGCTACTGTGATAACTGTTATTATATGCAATCTCAATCAAAGGTAAATGTCGATCCTAACTACCACCAAGATCAAGAATACTCATTCTAAGCATATCCTCCAGAGTCTGAAATGTCCTCTCTGATTGTCCCTCAGTTTGAGGATGAGAAGTAGTACTAAAATCAAGTCTAGTACCTAAAGCTTCTTGTAACTTCCTCCAAAATTGAGATGTGAACTATGCTCTTCTATCAGAGATAATAGACATTGGCACTCCATGAAGATGTACTATCTACTTGATATACACCTGTGCCAACTTAGACACTGAATAAGTAGTCTTTACTAGCAAGAAGTGTGCTAATTTGGTCAATCTATCCATAATCACCCAAATAGAATCATACTGCCTTTGGGACCTAGGCAATCCAACCACAAAATCCATAGTGATTCTCTCCCATTTCCACTCAGGAATTGGAAGTGGTTGTATCTTACCTGAAGGCTTCTGATATTTTGCCTTCACTTGTTGATAAGTCAAATACTTAGAAACAAAATCTGCCACATCTTTCTTTATGCTTCTCCATCAATAAATTCTCTTAAGGTCTTGGTAGATCTTAGTTGAACCATGATGTACATTATATGTAGCATAATGAGCTTCTACTAAAATTTCCTGCTTTAAGTTCTCCACATCAGGAACATACAATCTACTATTGAGTCTAAGGACATCCTCTTTATTAAGTGCAAAATCCATTGGACATCCACTATGAATATTTTCCATAATCTTTCGAAACTTAAGATCTCGACTTTAGGCTACTTTAATCCTATTAAACAATACGGAGCAAACTCTAATATTGGCCAAAAGCACTCCCTCATTAGAAATCTGGAAGAATACTCCTCGATCCATCATATCATGTAACTCTTTAACTACAGTTCTCTTTTCCGTACTAATGTGAGCCAAACTACATGAAGACTTTCTACTTAAGGCATCTGTTACGATATTAGATTTCCTTGGATGATACTGAATAGAAAAATCATAATCCTTTAACAATTCCATCCATCTCATCTGCCTCAAATTTAAGTCCCTTTGTTAGAAAATGTATTTCAAACTTTTATAATTCGTATAAATCTCACATATCACTTTATACAAATAATACCTCTAAATTTTGATGCAAAAATTACTGCTGCCATTTCCAAGTCATGAGTGGGGTAATTTTGCTTATGTTTCTTCAACTGCCTAGAAGCATAAGCAATTACCCTCCCATTTTACATTAAAACACACCTTAAGCTAATTCTAAAAGCATAATAATATACTATAAAACCTTCATTACCTAAAGGTAAATCCAACACTAGTGCTGTGGTCAAACACTCTTTAAGCTTCTGAAAGCTATTTTCACACGCATCTGACCAAATGAACTTAGCCTTCTTCTGAGTCAAACAAGTTAATGGGGCTGCTATCTTAGAAAAGTCTTGAACAAATCTTCGATAGTACCCTGCTAGACCCAAAAAGCTTTGTATCTCTGTAACTGTCTTAGGCCTTTCCCAGTTTATAACTGCTTCCACCTACCTCGGATCTACTTGAATTCCATCCTTGGACACAATATGTCCTAGGAATGCCACACTTTCTAACTAAAATTCATATTTAGAGAACTTAGCATATAACTGATGCTCCCTCAATGTTTGCAAAACCATCCTCAAGTGATAAACATGCTCTTTCTCTGATTTAGAATATACTAAAATGTCATCAATAAATACAATAATAAAATAATCCAAGAAAGGCTTAAAGACTCGATTTATTAGATCCATAAAAGCTGCTGGAGCATTAGTAAGGCCAAACAACATCACTAAAAACTCAAAATGACCATACCGTATCCGGAAGGCAGTCTTAAGTATATTCTCCCTTCTAATCCTCAACTGATAATATTCCGACCTTAGATCAATTTTAGAGAAAAATTTAGCACCTTACAATTGATCAAACAAATCATTAATTTGAGGAAGAGGGTATTTGTTACGTACAGTCACCTTATTTAACTACCGATAATCAATACACAACCAGAGCGAACCATCCTTCTTCTTCATAAACAGGACTAGTGCACCCCATGGTGATGTACTTGGTCTGATAAAGCCTTTATCAAGTAATTCTTGAAGTTGCTCTTTCAATTCTTTTAACTCCGTAGGTACCATCCTATAAGGTGGCATTGATATAGGAGTAGTACTAGGAACCAAGTCAATGCAGAACTCAATCTCCCTATCAAGTGGTAACCCTGGTAACTCCTCAGGATACACATCTAAAAACTCTCTCACTACTAAGACATCCTGCACATTACTAGACTCCATCAAAAGATCTTTAACCGATGCTAAGTATCCCCGACATTCTCGCCTAAACAACTTTCATGCTGTAATGGCATAAATCAAATTAGGTGGAATGGCTTGCCTGTCTCCGACAAAGCAAAACTCCTCCTTACCCGAAATCCAGAATACTACTTTCTTCTCTCGGTAATCTAGGGTAGCATAATGATTTTCTAACCAATCTATACCTAAAATAATGTCAAAACCCAAAACTGGTAACACCATCAAGTCTGTTACCAATTCTTTTCCTTCAACTACCACAGGATATGAATGAAAAATCAACCTTACCTCTATAGAATCACCAAGTGGTGTATCAACATACATGGGGTTATGCATCTCTTCCAAAAGAACATCAAGTTTCAATGCAAATGCTGGAGACATAAAAGAATGCATGGCACTAGGATCAAATAATACTCTAGCTTCAAGATTATTGACTATAAGTGTACCTAACACCACTGCATTAGATGCCTATGCATCCTGAGATATGAGTGTAAAAACTTTAGCATGGCCACGTCCAGCCTGATGAGAACTAGAAGCCTGACTCTGTCCCCGACTCCCAGATTTACCTCCAAAATGTCTTCCACTAAAACTACGGCCTCGCTGGCCACAAACTGCCTTGTTGACCAGATGGTGCTAGGAATTCCTGAGGCTACTGAAAGATAGGCTGCGCCATACTAGTAGAGGACTGTTGGGGCATAGGCTGTTGATACCCTGCCATTGGATAATCTCTGATCATGTGTCAATATTGCCTACATCGGAAACAAGCTCATGGAGAAATATAACAAGAACCCTGATGCACTCTGCTATATTGCGAACAGGCAGAAGGAGCTGAACCTACACTACTATATCCCCGAGCTCTGGCCACTACCACTGCTGGCTCCGAACCCATAAGTAGCACCTCTAAACAGCCTTTGAGTAAACCTCCTATTGAATCGATTCCTTTGAGATCCACTACCTTGACCATACCTAGGTGCAATCTTCATTTATTGTGAAGGCTGTTGGGTACTAGAAGATCCCGCTATAGGCCTACCTTCCTGACCACCACTAAGAATAACACCCTGCTCAG
>CATIWO010774485.1:0-12083 GCA_949673435.1 Macaranga tanarius | reverse complement strand
AACTGCAAAATAATTAGTGTTCCGGTATTAATATTGTCTTTGGTTGTAAATATTCATCCGCTTCATAAATAAGATTAACAAATTTTTCCAATAATGTGACCTCTTTGGTCACCATTTTTTTCTTCATTGATTTTTTCCTCTGGAATTGATGAAACAACTTCAATATTATTTGATGGAATTATTTCAAATTGTACTATTTTTAATGCCAACAATCATTCTACCTTCATCATCACTTACCTTTATTTGCTACTTGCAAGTTATATATTTTATGTAATTTTTTTGCACAACTTGAGGGGTGCGTTGGAAAGTAAATCTAACAAATATATTCCTATATTGGTGTAGTCTTCTCATATTATTGAAATATTTTGATCCATTGATTTAGAATGTAACTAGCAGGGGTGAGAAAAATAACCAAAAATCGAACCGAACCAGTCGGTTCGGTTCGATTTTCAGAAATAAAATATTAATTTAGTTTTTAGAGGAAAAAAATATTTATTAAATCGAACCGAACTCTAATATATTCTTAAATTTTATATATATTTATAGTTCGGTTTGATTGGTTTATTACTAATATTTTAAATTTTATTAATAAAATTAGTTTCTAAATACATAAAACTCTTAATAAAATTATTTACTACCAAAAAAATCCTAACAAAAAATATTTAAATATATTTTAGAGAATCGGTTTATTTGATTTTATTTGATTTTTAAAAAAATTAATAAATAAAATAAATATAAAAAATTAACATTAATTATCTTATAAATCTTATTAGAATATTGTAAAATTACATAAATAAAATAATTTTAAAATAAAAAATATAAAAAAAAGTCAAAAAAAGAGAAATAATAACCGAACCGAACCAAAAAAATTTAGTCCAATTCAATTCAGTTTTAAATATTTTTAAACCGAACCAATATAGGTTCGGTTCAATTTGGTTTTAGGTATTTTTAAACCGAATCAAACCAAACCAATATTTGCTCACCCCTACTATCAACGTATAGCCTTAGTATATCAGATAGAAAGGAATAATCTTAATATAATAACATCTCATAAATATAAAATATCAGTACTACATCACCATCAAATAAAAATAAAAATATATACAACATATGTACAAATGTAAGAGTACTAGATGCTAATAAATATAACTTAATACATAAGAATCTATGCTCTAAACATCTTTCACTCCAAGTCGGAACCTAAGCTAACAATATGGTGATGGTGAAAACACGATAGCTTCGTCGCTAGGCCATGCCCTCTCAATCTCACTAGCCTTTAGGCTCAAAAAGTATATCTCAATGAAAGCGCAGAGGGTGCATAATGCCCTCTAGTAAAAAGCCAAAAAGATACAGGTGGCTATCACTGCATCATACCCCGATTGAGTTGGTACATAAAGGACTCGGAAGGTGGTACACATGCTGTCCAAATGCTCCTCTCGAATAACTGACAGGCTAACATCAGCCCCAATAGGATGCACCATCACTCGAAAGATGATCTCCGCCTCAAGGTCATGGCAGGCAATGTATCTCACTAGCATCTCAGACTCTATCACTTCGTATACTATAGATGCCAATTGGAAAATCATCTCATCTAGTTCTAAATATTTAACTAGTTTGAAAATAATTTTAAATACAGTAGTAAGTAATTTCATATGGAAATTACCTAGTGAGCAGCTAATAAATCATTTAAATAAATTATAATAACCATAAGGTGCTTTACTTGATGTACAACATTAATTTGAAATCTACTAAACTTTATAACTGTACACAAACATCTGATTACTATTTAAAATGAAAACATTTCATTTATTATAAAATATTTAGCCAAAATCTCTAATCTTATAAAACCTAGCTATATAACGTCATGAATAATAATATAATTAAATGCATAACAATCGTTGTATAAACTTTTCCAATATACTATTTATTAATTCCTTTAAAAGTAAGATTAAATAATATTATGCTTCTCATGATAAACTCATTGAAATTCAATGTGAACTTTCCATCCCTTATGCTCTCTTATGATGATTTATTTTATTTAAGTTCATTTGAATTGAAGTCCATATTCATTTGGCACTCAGCCTTAATGATTATTGTAGTAATTTCTCATATATTGAAGTTGTACAAATTATCATTATTCAATTACTTTATACTCAAACTTTCATAAAATAATAACCATATATAAGTATATAGATTTCTCATAATAATTCAACCAGTATCCACCTGGCCCACCCTGGACAAATCATAGAATCATTTAATAATAACATCGTATGCATACAGTTTAACTATAAGGATTCACCCTAAAGGTACCTCTGAATCCCTGCACTGTCCCAAAGATAGTTATATACATTGAGTGGCGAACTCACCTTTCCCAATTATAGTTATACTCATATAGATATTTATTTAAATCTCACTTATACATATATTAGTCAATATAATGTGCATAGCACATTTACTTTAATTTACACAATAATCATATTATTCCAATGTTTCTTTCTCATTTGATCATAAAATTCTTATATTTGATTGAGTTACTTCAAAGAATTTAGTCTTTTTGTTTGAGACTCATAACTATATATCATTCACATGTCTTAGGAATTATTTCCATTCAAATCCAACCTTTAATGTATCAAGTTTATGAAATTAGTAGTTTTTTTAACATCCCAATTGCTCATGTATGTCATTCTAATGTTTGATTTAAGTTTACATCTCAAATTCCTCAATTATAGACAAAATCGGGTATAGAACGGACCACAGAGGCACCTCCTCTGTTCAGAGATGTCACATCACTGCTATAGAGGCATCGCCTTTGTATAGAGGCATCGCCTCTTTACTGAGGCGAGAGCCTCTGCTGAGACGTCGCCTTAGTTTAATGAGGCACCGCCTCACTGGTGATCAGGCATCGCCTCATTGATGAGGCGCTGCTTGGTCACCTTTTACAACTCGTCTATTTTAGAAAATTCCACCGAAAATTAGTTTTTATCACACACAATCACCACAAATCACTCATACATTATCTATAACATGCGTCTCAACTATTTTAACACTTATAGAGACTAAATTCTCAAGGAAACAAATTCATAATTTCATGCATTTTTATCAAATTTCTCAAACTTTTCTTAAAGAAAAACTAAAAGAAATTCATTAGTATTCAGGACACTCACTGATTTAAAGATCAAATTTGATGCTTATAGAAGATGAAGAAACCCTAGCTACAGTGTCACAAACTCTTAATTCTCTTTCTCCTCTTCTCTTCTTCCTCTTATCCTCTCTTCTTCTTTTTCTTCTTCTTTTTCTTATTCTTTTCTTCATCTTCCATAACCACTCCACTTACTCTTCTCTACTTTAGTTCCTCTTTTCTCTTTTCTTTATCTTTAAATCCTCATACTCTTATTTCTTTCAATTACATCCTTGTATTCTTTCAATTAAGTACACAATTCCAATTTTATTTTCTTAATTATATTCTAATCATTTCTTTTCCAACCATAAAAATTTAACATCTCACAATCTTAAAATTATAACACATGAAATTAAATTCTTAAATGTCATTAACTTAAATAACTATTCTATCAAATTCACAGATGTTATATATGTACTTTATTTTTTAATTTATAACCAAATCACAATTGCAAATAATAAATTAAATTGTGCTAAAATTATAAATAATATGTTAAATTGAACTATTTTTATTAAGTTTTAAAGTTTAATATAAATATGTAAAAAGTTGAAAATGTTGTAATTTTTTATAGAGGAAATTTCAGAAAAAGGCCTGTTTGACCAAGCCTCTTTCTTTTTTGGTCCGTCCCATTTTATTTTTTCATAACTGATTTTTGCGTTTTCATTTTTGGTCTGTCTTTTTTTATTTTTTTTATTTATGGTCTTTTTTTGTTTATCAGCAGTTTCTAGTCAGTTTTTTTGCTTTCTCGTCGTTTCGTTTTCTTCATCTTTGTTTTCTTTTTGTTATCTTAGTTCATCTTTTCACTTTCTTCTTGTTTTTCATTTTCTTAATTAGTTTTTTTTGTTGGATTGAGTTGTTATGGCGAAAGATAACAATGTTTTTATTTCTAAGAAATCACATTCTTCTCTTTCCTCTCGAAAGAAGTCTGATATGGATTTTTCGTTATCTAAAGTGGCCGTTGTGTCTAAAAAAAGGAAGAACGACAGTGAATCTAAAAAAAGGAGGTGAATATTTTCTAAGAAGATGAAGATTGTGTCCGTTCCTGAAAGCTCTATTAAAAGCTCTTTTAAGGTATGTGTTGAATTTTAGATTTTTTGTTGCTTATTATTGCTGTATATGTTGTTGTAGTTTTTTTTGTTGCTTATTCTGATTGTTAGGGTTTTGTTTCTTTTTGGTTTCATTTTGTTTCTTGTTGTTGGTGGTGTATATGTTGTTGTAGGTTTGTTTCTTTTTGTTGGTTATTTTAATTTTTAGAGTTTTTTTTTGTTTTTACTTTGTTACTTATTTGTTTCTTTTTATTTTTTTTGTTGCTTATTTATTTTTTCTTATTTTTTTGTTGCTTATTTGTTTCTTCTTGTTTCTTTTGTTGCTTTTTTATTTCTTCTTGTTTCTTTCTGTTGCTTTTTTATTTTTTCGGGTTTCTTTTTGTTTCTTCTTGTCTCTTCTTATTTTTTTTTGTTTATGTGTGTTTAATGTTGTTTCTTTTTGTTATTCTTTGTTGCTTGTTTTGATTTTTTAATGTAATTATCATTATTTATTTCAAGAATAAGAGTATTATATTAAGCCAAGTGAGCATTTTATTGGTAGGGTTTCTTGTTGTGTGAATGAGAATGTATTTTTACATTTGAAGGAGAAGTTGAGTGATAAGCAAATTGAATTATTTAAGAAAAGTTATTTTGGTTATTTTTTGGTTATTTTTTGGACATGAAGAATATTAAAGTGCAGCTTCAGGTTCTTCACTGCTTACTTCTAAGAGAAGTATGTCAACCTAAATCTGATGAAATTTGGTTTGCCTTTTCTGATTTTCGTTTAAGGTTTTCTATTGTTGAATTTACAGTTGTGACGGGGTTGAAATGTGTTGATGATTTTAATAGAAAGAAGATTGGAAAATCTTCGAAGAATAAGTTAGTTGATAAGTTTTTTAATGGTTCTTCAAAAGTTAATAGGAGTGATATTGAAGACTATTTTCTTTCTGCAGATTTTGATTCTAATGAGGATACATTGAAGTTGGCTGTTCTTTACTTTGTCAGTAATTTTTTATTTTTTGGTGCTAAGAATAAGTTTGTTGATAAAGAATATTTTGATGTTATTGATGCTGGATTGTATAATGAGTATCCTTGGGGAATAGATGCTTTTAATTTTACTTTAGATTCTTTAAGGGGAAGGTTGATTGGGGTTGGAAAGAAAGGAGGGAAATATTATTTTTATTATATTTTTAGCTTTCCATTGGCTTTTCAAGTTTAATTTTATGAATGCTGCAATTATTGTGACGGTGTGTTTGTTGTTCATGATGGATGTTTGATTCCTCGTATGTTGAACTGGGGAGATTCTTATGTGTTGAATTTCAAGAAGCTGAATTCAAATATATTGAATTATCTCCTTCTCAGGTAATTGCTTTTTTTCTTATTTTTTCAGATTTTGTTGGTTCTTGTTATTTTTTATTGCTTATTGTTGTTATTTGTTGTTTTTGTAGTTAAACTTGAGTAATATTATACCAATTGCTACTGAAGAGGAGGTTTTGAATTTAAATGGGTTTTTTAGGAAACCAAAGGTTGGAAAAGCTAATGTATCTGCTTTCCATTATGAAAAAGTGGATAGTAGAGATGATTTTGTATCACCTATCCTTCGAAAGCCTAAGAAAGTGAAATCTGTTGGTGAGAAAGAGCCATTAAGAATTGGTCATATTATTGGTGATAGGGATGGTATTTTGGAAAAGAAAATTGATGACTTAGAGAAGAGATTTAATGCAAAAATTGCTTCTTTGAGAATTTATGTTGAGAGAAAATTTTCTGATTTAGAATGGAAGATAGATGAGAAATTTTCTAATTTAGAAAGAAAGTTGGACAGAATTCTTGAATAGAAATTTTCTAATGTTTATAAAGATAAAGAGGATCAGAAAAATGATGAAGTTATTTCTGAAAATAAAAGTGATAAGAAATTTGGGGATGATAGAAATGATAATTTTGATGTTTTGTTGGATACTGTTGAAGAGAGAAAGAGTGCTGATGAAGAAAATAAGATGAATAAAGAGGAAGAGAAGAGAAGTGAAGAAGATATGAAGAAAAATGAAGAAGAAAAGGAGGATAAAGAAGAGCTGAAGAGAAATATTAAAGAGGATGATTTGAAGAAAAATTTTGAAGAGGAGAAGAAAAAAGATGTTTTAGGAGTTGGTGTCTCTTCTGATAATAAATCTCATGATACGTTTCTAGAAGAGTTTGATAATATTGTGAAGAGTTTTGCACAGAAAAGAGTAAATTTTATGTTGTTTCTTTTTTGTTGCTTATTTATTTCTTCTTTATTTCTTCTCTATTTGTTCTTCTTCTTTCTTTTTATTTCTTTCATTATTTTTTATTATTTTTTTCTTTATTTTTTATTTTATTAATATTTTATTTATGTAGGGAACTACACCCAAACCTGTTAATGTATATGAAAATTTAGAGAGAGCTGTAGTTCCATATGTTGAACTTGGATTTGTTGAACCTCCTGAAAGTTTGGATACAAGGAGAGTTGTTAAGCCTAGTATGGTTGTAAAATCTCCATTTGTTAAGGAGTTTGATTCAGGAGTAGGCTTAAAGGATATTGGCCAGTCTAGTTATAAACCTTTGCCTTTTGATGATTAGGTTAATGGTGCTCCTGATTTTGAAGAACTTTATGTTTTTAACAAATGGATTGGCAAGGGAGCTTACAAGCAGAAAAAGGAACTATTTTATTTGTGTTTTTTATATATTTAATTTTTCTTTTTAGGTCTACTTTGAAGTATTCTGACAAATATAAGGTTCCGAAACCTGGATTCAACTTTAATGTTACTGAAATTTCTTCGAAAACATAGTTTCATACCTTATTTTATGTTGGGGAGCTTATCAGTTGTTCTGTATGTTTTTTATTTTTTTTATTTATTGTCTTTATTTATTATTTTTTGTTTTTATCTTTTTTTTTTGCAGCACCTTGATGTTATTTTTTATTATTTTAGAAAATGGGGCAAAATTTCTGGAAGTTGCACTGTTAATTTCATAATAACAGATGCATTATTTGATGAAAGTTTACAGAAAGCTTATACTCAGTTTAGAGAAACTAATTTTACATTTTCTTATAATTATACTGTGACTGAGTATATATTAGAAGATGTGATGTTATTGCCAAAGTCTTGGGTTGATGTTGAGCATGTTTTGTTCCCTGTTCATATCAGTTCTCAAGAGCATTGGATTCTTCTAAGGTTGAGCATGAAGGATTGGTTTGTTTATGTATATAATTCTTTGAAGGATACTCATGGCTATGCTGCTGAAGTTGTTAAGGCTTACAGTGTGATGCTGCCAATTTTTTTTAAAGAGATGGGAATTGGTTCTGGTCATGAAACGCCTTTGCGAGTTGAAGTTGTTTCTAATTTGTATGTTCAGCAAACTGCGTAAGTATTTTTTTATTTTATTAATTTTTTGTTTCTTTTTTTATTATTAATTTAATCTTTTGAATATTTTTTTCAGTGATTGTGGAGCTTTTATTTGTGCATTTGCTGAGTTCTTTATTCATGGTATAGAGATTCCCAAAGATTTTGATGTTGAAGTTTATAGATCAAGACTTGCATTATCACTATACCGGTACGGTATGAGAAAGCTAGATGGTGAAATTGTTAGTGAGTCAGAGCAGACTGGAAAGATTAGAAAGAAAAGGAAGCTGAAGAAGAAGTGATATTTTAGTAGTTATTTGTAAGTGTTTTTTATATTTTTTTTATTGTAATTCATTTTATTTTTTAATGCATTAATTTTGAATTTATGTAATTCATATTTATTTTTATTAATAGAAGTTTTAATTTTTTTAAGTGTTATTGTTGTTTATTTTCACTGATGTTAAACTTTTGTTTCTTCTTATTTCTTTTTTGTTTCTTATTTTTTTCTTTTTTGTTTCTTCTTATTTTTCTTATTTCTTCTTTGTTTCTTCTTTGTTTTTTTTTAATTATCACTGTTAATGATATTAATATGAACAAATAAATTTTTTAAGTGTTATTGTTGTTTTTTTTCACTAATATTAAGCTTTTATTTCTTCTTTGTTTTTTTTTTTTAAATTCTCACTGTTAGTGATATTAATATGAACAAATAAATTTTTTATGTGTTATTGTTATTTTTTTCACTGATGTTAAGTTTTTGTTTCTTCTTTATTTCTTTTTTTTTTAATTCTCACTGTTAGTGATATTAATATGAACAAATAAATAAAAAAACAACAAAAATAATCTGAAATGTTAAAAATCGTGTGCCAACAATCACATTTATGAAATATTTGAATTCTTATAATAAGAATGAAATTTTTTTAACTTATAAAAAAGAGAAATGTTTCTTTTTAGCTTATTTTGGGTGCATTTCTATATGTCTTTTTGTTGTGCCCAAGTTGTCCATACTTTTCACATTTGGTTTTATTTCTATTCTCCTATGGTACTCTGATTCTTCTTTTCTTTGGTCTTTCAGCTTTTATTCTGCTGTGCGGTGGGTCTACTTGTATATGTTGCTCTTCATGTTGTATTTTCCATGTTGCTTGATTTGAAATTGGATATACTATTTCTTTGTGTGTTTCCAATAGTGCCTGCTTTATATAGAAATGTGAACAATATCTGTAGGGATCTTAATTCATTTGCTTCAATATTGTAAGTGCATGTGAACATGGTAGCTCATGGATTTAGAACCTGTTGCATGTGCATTTTTTTCTTCCATTTTGACAATGAATGTTGTATTCAAGTCATATAAAGTGAATGTTTCTTCTGTTGAAGGTTTAACCTGCATTGAAATTAAAAAAATAAGAAAAATAGAAAAAAAATACAGCAGTGTGACTATTTTTTTGTTGCTTATTTATTTCTCTTTGTTTCTCTTTAATTATTTTTTGTTTGTTTTTATTGCTACAATATGAAATGCAACATTAAATACAATATGAACTATTTCAAAAATAAATATCTAATAAAAAGTAATTGTAGGATGATAAACAATTAATACAGCTACAAAAAATAACAACATATCTAATATTAAGCAAAAGAGTAATAATATTACCTGTAGCTTTAGGCTTTTGATGTAATTATTATTAATAATATCTTATGGTCTTTTAGCAAGCTTGCTAAATATTGATCTTGCAAGATTTCTATTTGAATAAGTCCATTCTTGCACTAAATCATGCAGGTACTGTAGCAATGTTGTTATTGGTAGGTCTTTAGCTTTGTTGATCACCACATTCAATGATTCAGCTATATTTGAAGTCATTACTGAGTATCTATTGTTGATTGACAAAGGTCTAGCCCATTTATGATACCCAATATTTTTCAGATATTGGGTTATTCTTTCATCAGTCCTTTCAAGTTGTTCATATGGTACTCGAACTCTTCAATGGTGTATGCTTTTGCTGCTTGAATAAAAGAATCCCTAATGCCTTTTGAGTGCTTTTTGAAGTTGTTTTTCAGGTTGTTTAAAAGATGGTATATACAAATACCATGGGCTGCTTCAGGGTATATTTCTTGAATTGCTTTTTGTATACTTTCATGTCTGTCAGAAATTATAGAAATTCCTTCTCTACACCCAAAAGCCTGTTTGATTTTTCTGAAGAACCATTCCCAAGATTCATCATTTTCAGAGTCAATAACAGAGAAAGTAAGAGGAAAGATTTGACCAGCAGCATCTTGTGTTATTGCTAAAGGCAGTGTGCCACTATATGTTCCTATCAGAAATGTGCCATTGACTACTATAATAGGTCTGTAATATTTTCAGCCTTTTATTGATGCATCAAGTACCATGAAAACATAGAGGAATGAGTGGTCTTCTTTAGTATCGAGGTCAACAATTGATCCTGGATTTGTTGTCATTATCATATGTAGGAAAGTTAGTAAAAGTGCATAGGATTCTTCTGGTTTACTTCTTAGCATTTGAAGTGCCTTTTCTCTTGATCTCCATGCTTTTATGTAGTTTATATTGATGCCATATTCTTCTTTTATGTCTCTCATTATATCTACTGGCAAGTATATGGTTTTGACACTCTGGTATTTTAATTTTATACAGTCAATAACAAGAGTTATTGTTGCTTATCTTTGATCTGCTAATCTGATGTCCATGCTGCATGTGTGGATTTTGTTGAACTTTTTAACAATAAATTTGTCTATTTTTCTATTTTTTGAAGCTCTTATCACCCAACTGCATTTTTTATCCAAGCATTTAGCAACAAAGTTGAGAGTATTTATCTTAACAGTTCTGTATTGGAAGTGGTTCTTGATAACAGTAAGTCTTAATGCTTTTTTAAATTCTTCTTTGCTGTTGTATATTATACCTTCTTCAGGTTTTGTTGCTGTTTTGTTGCAGATTGTTGATGATTCTTTACTGCCATCTTCTAGTAGAAGGATGTTGGTCATTATTTTTGTATAATCCAGATAATCTGAATTTTGATTATTTGATTCTATGTTTGTTGAGCTTTGTTCAGAAATTGATACCAGATCTGTTTGAGTTGTTGATTTTTATTGCAACATGTTGTTATTGAAGCTTTTTTCTAGAAATTGTTTCTTCTCAACAGTGATGCATAGAGAAAATTTGGTCAAATCAGCCTCTTTCTTCTTTATTTGTACATAGAAGAAGAGAGTTGTATTGTCTTAAACTTTTAAAGGTGGATAATTTTCTCTGACTTTGTACTGTATGACCGTTGCTGAAAATCTGTTTGGATTCGAAGCCTCTCTGATATTATTTTCAGTATTGCATGAAAGTTGCAGTTTGGTTGTATTGTAATTCCTATCACATCAAAATCAATATAATCCATTGCTTTATTCCATTTCCCATTGTGATGAATGAAGGCTGGTATGACTTCCATTGTACTTGTAATTAAAAAATTAAAGAAACTGGTTAGTTATTTTTGTTTTATGTAGTGTTTCTTCTTGTTGCATTTTTGTTGCTTATTTGTTTCTTTTTTTTTTGTTTTTCTTTGATTTTCTTTGATTCTTTTGTTGCTTTTAATGCTTTTGTGTTGCTTTTTTTTTCTCTTTGTTTATCTTCGATTCTTTTTTGTTTCTCTTTATTGTATTAAAGTTTTGTTGCTTATTTGTTTCTTTTTTGTTTCTTTTTGATTTTCTTTGATTTTTTTGTTGTTTTTGTTGCTTATTGTTTCTTATTTGTTTCTCTTTGTTGTATTAAGGTATTGTTGATTATTTATTTCTTTTTTGTTTCTCTTTGATTTTCTTTGATTCTTTTGTTGTTTTTGTTGCTTATTTGTTTCTCTTTGTTGCATTAAGGTTTTGTTGCTTATTTGTTTCTTTTTTGTATCTCTTTGATTTTATTTGATTCTTTTGTTGCTTTTTTTGTTTCTCTTTGTTTCTTTTTGTTGAAAAAGCATTTATATAGTGTAAATCAAGTTTTAATGTCTTTTATAATCATGATTTATTGCTTTTTATTAATAAAATATGATTACAGAAAAATTAAAAAGCATATATGATATGTTTTCGAGGTGCGTACATGTTTTTATGAATGATTATTACTTTTGATCTTCAATGTTGTTTCGGTTATTGTTTTAATGTTGATTTCTCTGATTTGTTGAAGAATGCTATTGCAGATTTAGATTTTTCAGATCCATAAACTTGATTTGTTGAAGACGCTTGTTTTCTGTTTCTGTCATAAAATTCAAAAGAGAAAATAGCTGAAATCGATCGAAAAAAGAAGTTGATCTGATCGTGAATTTGATTGACTAAAGAGAAAGTTGAAATTGATTGGAGAAGAATTTTTGGTGTTTGAGATCGTGATTTTCTTGAGCGAGCTTGTTTTCCGTTTCTTTTTAGGAATCAGTGTTTGTTTTGGAATGTTTGTCTTTTAGCTGAAAAAGGTTAGCTTATATATGGTCTAGATTTGAAAAAAAAAACTTTCTTAAAGCTATTTTTGAAAACACTTTTGGTCAATGTGGCTTTTGA
>CATIWO010774256.1:0-15789 GCA_949673435.1 Macaranga tanarius | reverse complement strand
TATTTTAGTTTTATAGATTAATTAGAAATAATTATCTAGAGTTTTATTTTATCATTATTCTAGTTTTCTAGTTTAATTAGGATTCTAACTAGAGTTGATAGCTTACACTATAAATAGCTATGTTAGGGTTGTGATTTTATGATTCAATTATTATCAATTAAAAAAAACTATTTTGCTTATTTCTTTTCTCTGGATTGAGAATTAATCACTGGATTGAGATTGTTAATGCGTCATCACCCCTTCTGATTGTCGTGTTTTCTCTGTTTTTATTTAGGAAAATTTTAAGTTGGTTTTCACCTGCATGTCAGCAGCCAACCAGAAAGTGAATATTGTAATTGATAATATTAATGCAAACAAAGGGTTTCATTTTTCGGAAAAGGGCGAGAGCCTTCTAAGTCTGACTTATGTAAGTAATTATATTTATCGCCTTAATGTTGTAAAGCATGTTTTATTTTCTATGATAATTATTTTTTTAAGGCCTAAGTTACAACTTCATCTTCAACTAACATAAAATATATGTCATATAAATCATGTTATATTTTCAATATTACAATAAAAGTATATTTTCTTAGTTTTAAAATCTAACAAAAATGAATAGTTAAAAATTAATTAAAACACTTACAAGATTTCATGAGAAAAATAAGAAAAAAAAACAGAGTAAGAATATGTGCAAAAAAGAACAGTTAGGTAGGTTTTCTTATTTCTAAATATCAAAAGCTATCCCACTTTGTAATTACTTTGATTGTGTCATCTATGACAAATAGGTTATTAATAGAGATATTAACCCATCTATCTTTGAAATATTCCCCATGTTAATATGCATGATAATGATATTTTTAAAAAGCTATTAGCTGCTTTTCTATATGAAGGAATAAAAATTGCAAATTTCTAAAGTTCTAGATGAATGAACAATTATAATAATCAGTAGCACGTGAAGCATAGAATTTTCTCGAGTCTAACTTCAATGGGGTGTTTTCTGTGACTAGTACGTGGAATTATATCAAAAACAAGGAAATTAAAATTTTTTTGTCGCAAGCTAGTTTGAGAAAAAAATGCACATACCAAAAAAATAGTTTTATTATTTGATTGATAATGCACAAAAAAAAAAAAAAAATTGGCCATTAAAAAAAAACTCAAGAAATGGAAGAACTATATGTGGAGTTGATATTGAAAGTCTCAATAATTTATTTTTATGTAGATTTTCTCAAAATATATGGAAGAGAGTTTGATTGCAAGTAGCATTATCAATAGCCATTCAAACTATGCAGAGAAGTTTCCTAATTCATTAAGAAAGCAGCTGGATGAAACTTATCCTATGTTGGCGAAGAATAGTGATAAAAAATAAGAAAGGAAAATAATAATTTTTTTGTTTGGAGAAGAAATAGAAATTAAAGGAGCAAAGAATATGTGTATCATTTTTCATCCAAAATTGTTTGAAAATCCAAAAAGTGAAAAGAAAGTAAAGAAAGAAAAAGAAAAATAATAATAATTAAGGCTAGTTTATTTGCAGAAAAATATTATTTTTAAAAATATCTTTTCTTATTTTTTAATGTTTGAGTTAAAAAAAATAAGTTAAAAAAAAATTATTAGTCAAAGAAAAATAATTTAAAAATATTAGAAAATAACTTCATATTCTAAGAACGGTAATTTATTTTCTAATACTTGAATACCTATTAAATATAGAAAGAGAAAAAAAATCAAATATAATATTACCATTTCTATGTAATATTATATAATTTAGGAAAAAATATATTACAAACTAAATACCAATAATATTTTTTAACTATTTTTCTAGTGTTGTAGCCAAATATCAAAAAATATTATATTTTTCTAGAAAATGTTTTTTCTAAAAAATATTTTTCAAAGACAAAATACTTTCCTTAAAACAAACGGAGTCTAAATATAATTTAAATTCTAGAAATAAAAGACTAAAATAATAATTTAAGATTTATCCATTTTCTTTTCTCTCTTACTTTTATTTTCCCTTTATCCAAATGTAAAAGAGAAAAATAAACCAAAAAAAAAAAAAATTATTCCTCTTCATTTTCTTTCTTCCCTTTCCTTTATTTCCAATTATAGTGTCAATGAGTAAAGTGAGAAGAGCAATTTTTTGTCTTACTATTTGCTTTTTGTGGCAAATATAAACTTTGTGTTTCTCTCATTATAAAGTTTATGATTCCAATGTAGTGTTATACTACATTAGAAATGCTCTTATGGGGGTTTTTGTACTCAACAATAATCAACGAGATCTAGTGTTTGTACGTGGTTTTGTGAACTAATTTAGTTGTGTACTTTTTTGTTTTGTTTTTTTTTTTTTCCTGAAGTCTGATGCGCCTAATTAGTTGCTGTTTGTTTTATTGTAATACTTCATCCATTCCATTTCAGAAAATAAAATTTATTCCACTTCAAATGACGCTTTGAGATTACCAATAAAAAATAAATGTTTCTTTCCAACTTTACCTTTATATTGGTTTTAGAATAAATCTTGATTTTAGAGAAAAATATTAACTTCTAGTCTTTTTAAGATTATAGTACTTGTAATTAATAACTTTTAGTTTTTCTAAAAGATGGTAATATTGTCATTTACACTTATAATTATGTCTATTAAATAGTATTTTTAATTTTTATTAAACAATTTTAAACGACAATTGGAATGGAATGGAGTGAATAGTTTTGATGAAATGATTTCCTTTGATTTATTGACAAAAAAACCTGAATATTTATAATTAGTTAAATAATTACCTAAAATAATTCAGCTATCATTTTCTAAACTTTGTATCGGAATAGTTTTGTTAATTGCTTAATTTTTCAACGGCTTTTTTTTTAATATAATTCTATAATTGTCATAATCATAATTCAATTTTTCCTTAGACTATCCTTTTAGTATCAATATCGTAGTTAGCCAATTTCTGACTATCCTTTTCGTATCAATATCGTAGAAGCTTCACATTTCTGACTATCCTTTTAGTATCAATATCGTAGAGGCTTCAATGTTCCTTCACGACTTCAATTTATTACCTTCATAAATAGTGACTCAGAGTCTATGCACTGCCAAAATAAAATGGTTACTTTTAAAAAAGAAGTTCAATATATTGTTAGCTATCTCCTTCATTTTTTTTTAAAGTATAAATTAATTTTATAAAATTTCAAAAATTGATTTATAAATTTAAATTTTTTATTCATTTGGTATAAATAAAAATTAAATTTATAAAAGTAATTATAATTAATTTAAATTTTATCAAATAGGAATTTTTTTTTTTTGACAATATCAAATAGGATTTAATAATTTTTAAAAAAAGTGTAAAAAGCAGACTAAAATTAGGAGAATTTGGCGGCTCAGTAGAAAAGTAAAACGCAGCTTGTTTGGAAAGTACATCGTCATTCGCTGAGGAAAAAAAAAACACCGGCTCTAAGATAAGCAAAAGAATCAGAAGAACTGGAGGAGGAACCAGAACCAGAACCAGAACCAGAACATTTCCCTCGTCTCAAAAATAACAAACAAAGAATTTGATGTACCCATTGAAATGAAAAGTTTTGTTATCTTCTCAATAATCCTACCCTTTTTGCTGGGAGTTTCAACTACTGCCCAAACAGAGTCTGGACAGCCTATTTATTATGTGGATCATGATTGCCCAAACACTACCACTTTCATTACAAACAGCACCTACCACACCAATCTAAATCACCTCCTCCGTATTCTTTCCTCCAACGCAAACAACAGTATTGGCTTCTATAACGTATCTGCAGGGCAACAACCCGACGACATCTACGGCCTATTTCTCTGTCGCGCGGACATTAGCCCTGATGTCTGCCAAAACTGTGTCACTGCTGCCACTGAGGAAATCATCAGAGAATGTCCCATACAAAAAGTAGCCATAGTCTGGTACGATCTGTGCCTCCTGCGTTATTCAAACCGATCATTCTTCTCGACCATGGATCTAGAACCTTCGGAACGCTTGTACGATGTGCGGAGTATCACAAACAGAGTATTCTTTACGGACCAAGTGGTGGCCATCATGAAAGACAAGGCTGTTCAAGCGGCAAGTGCTCCATCGGATGCGAAAAAGTTTGTAGCTGATAGTTATAATGAAACTCCACAAACTTTGTACTACCTCATGCAGTGCACGCCGGATTTAAATTTCTCCAATTGTAATCTGTGTCTTCAGACGGGCATCGAAGAATTGCCCAAGTGTTGCATGACGAAGCAAGGAGGGAGAATTTTGTACCCAAGCTGTAATATTCGGTATGAAACACATCCTTTTCTTTATGAGTCATCACCTCCTCGAGCTCCCAAAGGTAAAAGTCAAAAAAAATAAAGGCACAGAGATGAACTCTTTATTACCATCATATATAACTTGCAGAAAGAATATTTATTCTCTATTATCTTAAACAATGATGTTGTTAAAATACATTTTGATTTAAGGAAACCGAGAAAAGCTGATTAAAGTCATTGCAAGCGTTTCTGCAGCAATTCTAGGGGTTGTTCTGTTAGGTTCTTGCATTTATATGATGCGGAGAAAGATGAATCTGAACAAGGGTATGAAAATTCTAAGTTATTAAGTTTATTGTAACTATACTTTTTTTTTTCTTAAGAATATTGAATTACGCGCTGCAGAAAATAGGCATGGGATTCAGTTACTCCACTGGAAAAGGGAAACAGCTGGAGATCACCACCCAAATGAAAATATTCAAGGCGAGAACCAATTGGACTCTCGGGATTTTCCTTTCTTCCGGCTCAGTGCCATAAGAGAAGCAACAAAGAATTTTTCGGAGGAGCATAAACTTGGAGAAGGTGGGTTTGGCCCAGTGTACAAGGTAATCTTTGTTTTGTCACCTAATTACTCAATCTTCTAGCTATACATAAACATATATGTACCCAGTGCATGTAAATTACTTTGGACTAAAAAAGAAGAGGCAATTTCACGGTATAATGCATATTTTTTCTGAATAGATATCTTGGTTTTCATAGTAGCTCGTTTTATTTTATTATTAATTCTGAGGCTGCTTTCAGGGTATACTAGAAGATGGCAAAGAAATTGCAGTTAAGAGGCTTTCAAGAACTTCTGGGCAAGGGCAAAAGGAATTCATGAATGAAGTGACTTTAATAGCCAGATTGCAACACAGAAATCTCGTCAGACTTTTAGGATTTTGCCTAGAAAAAAATGAAAAGCTGCTTGTCTATGATTATATGCCCAACAAAAGCCTTGACGTCTTTCTGTTTGGTACTTTGGTTTGACTCTTAACCTTCAGACAAAGTACCTGCTTCGTGCAGTACAGAGGTAAAAAATGTAATCTATTTGTTTAATTTTTGTCAGATTCAAGCATGAGCGTCCAACTCGACTGGCAAAGACGGCTGAGCATTATCAATGGACTTGCCCGGGGCCTCATGTACCTACACGAAGATTCTCGACTCAGAATTATCCACAGAGATTTAAAAGCTAGTAATGTTTTGCTTGATTACGAGATGAATCCAAAAATATCTGACTTTGGATTGGCAAGAATTTTTGGTAGAAATGGCAACGAAGTTAATACGAATAGAATTGTCGGAACATAGTAAGTATTAGCATGCATCTAGTCCCACCACCCCCCATATCACATATCTCTTTCTTCCAATTAATATTACTCTAAAGATAGCAAATAACTTCATAATTTTAACGCCTTTACCATCTCTGTTTCGGTGTGAACTCGAACAGTGGATACATGGCCCCTGAGTATGCTATGGAAGGACTATGTTCCGTAAAATCGGATGTTTTCAGCTTTGGAGTTCTCCTGTTAGAGATAATTATCGGCAAAAGGAACGGTGGCTTTTATCTTTCAGAAGAGGGAGAAAGCCTCCTGACTTTTGTAAGTTCCCGTCCTTGTAGTCTTCAGAGCAAAAATAGTCACTAGCAAATGTTCTAATATTGGACTCTCCCTATTACATTTCAGGCATGGAAGCTGTGGTCTAAAGGCCAAGGATTGGAATTGATAGATCCGGCATTTGCGAAGTCAAGTGTGGAATCCGAGGTGCTAAAGTGCATCCACATTGGACTTCTGTGCGTGCAAGACAACCCAGCAGAGAGACCCACTATGTCAAATGTTATTATTATCTTGGGAAGTGATACCATGACACTTCCTCAACCCAGAAAACCTGCATTTTCTGTTGTGCAATTTTTTGCAAAATCAGCTTCATCCTCAGACCCTAAAGTTTGTTCTGTGAACGAGATAAGTATTTCAAATGTAGCACCGCGTTGATTGCAGTGCAATGTAGTTACTTAATAAATGCATTCTACCAAAAGTTAACTATCAACATTATTTACACAATATAACTAGAAAATGTACCATTGAAACCATGTGTAATGATGATCTAAGTCGTCAAGAGAGTTGCAGTAGTTGCCAGAAGTCTCCCTAATGACTTGCATATATATGCAAATAACACTCCAAAGTTCACATGCGGATCTTTTCTAAAATTGACATCTAGATATATACCCTGATGTACTTGCTTTTAAATCAAGGGTAATGTTTCGTGTCGTGTGCCACAACAGCAACAGTCTGTCGCAGTGTGTGACAATTTACTAAACTACTCTCTCCCATTTTCATACCCATGTAAAATGGGCAAAAGCGGATTTATAATTTTTTTTTTGTCTTTATTGATACCCATAAATCAAATATATGAAAATAATACCACCAAAACAATGTATATAGTTACGGTTATAGTTTTGGAGGTATTAAAATCATTGCAAGTGTTCCTGAAGCAATTGTAAGGATTGTACTCTTCATTTTCTTCATTTAATTATATCATGTACAGAAGGAAAAAAAAAAGAAAAAGAATAAAAAAAGCATGGAGAAATATTTCTTGCCATTTCAATGACTATACTATCATTTTTTACATTAATAGAAGTGTTTGCTGTAGACTGCAGAGGAAAAAAATTTAGCCAACGGATTCAATTACTGGACTTGGGAAGAGAAAAAATTGGAGATGACAATTCTAACTGGAAATATAAAAGGAGACATGCAGGTGAACTCACAGGATTTTCACATTTCACATAGCACAAAAGCCATAGAATTTTTCTGCTGAAGCTAAACTTAGAGAAGGTGGGTTTGGCCCTATGTACAAGACTATTGGTTATTGATTAGATCACTGAAGCATCTATTATCTAACTAAAACAATCACACAACCAGTGCACAACAATGATGTATGGAGCTCATAATATGTTAGCAAATTCTGCAAAAGAATTGCAATAAGAAGTATAGAGGATAATCCAAATTTAGTCTCATTATTTATTATTTCCTTCCGCTACTAAATTCTAAATTCAAATAGAAGAAATAAAATTTAACTAGTTATATAAAATTGTGGCTAATAAATATTATATTTATCTCAAAAATAAATAAATATACCTAGCTAGTTATATAAAATTTTAACTACAAAAATTAAAATCTTGGCTAATTAAAAAAATATAAATGTAAAATTTAAAAAAATCTCAAAACTCACATTGGAAATAAAACAAGAAAAAAGTTTTCCATTGAATAGAAATCATTAGTTCTCTTTTGTTTTAAAGGATATAATTTTTTTTCTAAATAAAGATAATGCTACAATTGAATAATTTATAACATAAAACTAAAATTTAAATTTTAAATATATAAAGAATCATATTATTTTATTTGTACCAAATAAGTTCAATTTAACTCCATATATTTTATTTGTAGCAAATAAGTCTCTAGCAAATAATACTTTCGTGGTTGATAATTAAAATCTTTTTTTACCAAATTTATATTTTTAACATATTTTTTTCAATTTAACTCCATTATCATAATGTATGTAGTTTAAAATATGAAAAAAAAACTATAGAATACTTAAATTTTATAGCTAATTTTAGCCACGATATTTTTAACTATAACAAGCTACAAAATATTTTTTTTATGGCTAAAATATTTAGCTACACAATTTTATAGTGGATGACAATTGTTGTAATGACATGCATATTCTAAATCAAATGAAGAACTAATTCTATTCGATTTTACCATATTGAATTCAAACAAGGGTACTTGTCTCCATAGTATGCTATGGAAGGACTATATTTTCTGTAAAATCATATGTTTTCTAATACATGAATCATTCATGAACTTAACTGATGTTAAGTATTTAGGCATTCATGAACATGTAGTTAATAATAAAAGACTCTTCAGATTTGGATATTAATTTGAGTTTAATTTTCAACATTAGTAACTAATACGCTGGATAACATTTTTCAGGCATGAAAACTGTGGCATAAGGGTCAAGGCTTGAAATTCAGGGACTCAGTACTAGTGAAGTCGAGTGCGGCCACCGAGGTGCTAAAGTGTGTCGACATTGGATTGTTGTGCGTGCAAGATGACCCAGCAGAGCGACTGACAATGTCATCTGTAGTCGTCATGTTGGCAAGTGATACCATAGTACCACCTCAACCTAGACAACCTGCATTTTCTCTTGGACAATTTGTTGGAAGATCAGTGCCACCATCATCAACATTAAATATTAAAGTTTGTTCTGTTAATTATGTAACTCTTTCAAATGTATCACCGCGTTGATTGCCTTTTAGGACTTTGTTCAAATGCTCCATGCATTACTACAAATAAATAAAACCTCATTTATTGAAGAGTTTACATCAATTATGATCGTATATTATGAACATGTGTACTTTGTGGGTCTTATGCATGCAGCGTCGGCAGTGATAGAGCACATTAATGTTTCATTATTGATGAGAAAACTTTTATGCCAAGTAAGCAGGCACCCCTCTCATAAAATTGGCCATTGTTCCTGAACACCATTTATCAATTATCATGGATCAATAATTGTCTACAATTGATTGTTCACTCTCAATAATTTCTAACTGAAAACCAGTGACTGAATTATAACTAAATCTGCTAAGTGAAAGCGGAGTGGCTATATAAATTACAGAATCGTTTACCATTAAGAGGAAAAAAAAAACAGGTGATTTCACTTACACTACAAGGAACATGGCATTTCCATCAAGAACCAAGAATATAAAAAATGCAAAATATAAGCCCAGATTCGACAAAAGATTCTCTCCAGCATTTTAACAAGCACCTTGGCTTCATGATCGTGATATTGACTAACCAACGACGAAAAACTGTTGAACTGAGTTGAAAAATGGGCCGAATTTTATGTTTCTCTTTTGTGCTTTGGGTTGGCTTATGCTTAGTGGAAATGGACCTATTTATTTGTTGGCTTAAGCTCTGTAAAAATGGCTTATTTATCTATTTATTGGAGAAAAATTCTATGGTGAGTTGGTGACTTTGTTTTCTATTTATTTTTTTACTTTATTTTTATTATTATTGGATAAAAGTGTATTCAATTGTCTAACGGTGATAATTTATAAAGTAAAATTAGAAAATTACTTTATAAAAAAATAAAGTAACAGTAGACTACACATTTATTTTATGCACATAAAAGGTTAAAAAAAATGTAATTTTTATGAAAAAAATCATTATTTGTAGGATTATAAAAAACATAAAAAAAAATTCTTAAATTTTTATTTTTTTTACAATTAAACTATAAATATTTTAAAATTTTAAATATTAATTTATTTTAATTAGTTAATGTTTTATTTTAAAAATTTATTTTAAAGTGTAAAATTATTTTTAAAAAATTAATTCTCTTTTTATATAAATTATTTTATTCTTATTTTAAATGATATATTACTTATTTTCTTAAAAACAATTTTAAAGCATAAAATTCCAAATATATTTTAGTGTAAAAATTATCTTTAAAAAAATTATAGGTCTAAATTATTCTAAACTATATATTTTTATTCTTAATAAATGATTTTAGAGTGTAAAAATTTAAATTTTATATTATAAGAATCCAAAATAAAACTTTTCATTTAAAATTTTATTTGGCAAATATAGTGTAAAATTTATGCAAAAGAAATTTTTAGTTGAAATTTTTTTTAACCAATAAAGTGTAAAATTATTTTAAAAATAGTTTGATTCTTATTTATTTTTAATTAATATTGATCCGTCTTTGATTTGCCTTCTTTGAGGACCTAAAGGCTCTTACCGCTCAATCAACGTAATTGTTGAACTATAGCTAGCCTCATTCCAGTATTGCCAGTTTTTCAAATGTTACTTTCTCTCTTTGCAAATGCGTGGTGCGCAAACTATACTTGTATCAAATATTTAATAGTTATATTTTGGCAAAAGAAATACATAATATTTTTTAAGCTAGTATCTATTTTTAAAAAATTGAATATTTTGTATAACTACATGCAATTCTTAATATTTATCTTTCTAACGAAATAAGAAAAAAAAAATTAAATAACAAAACAAAATTTCGGTTAAGAAATAGAAAACAATAAAAGAAATTTTTATTTTACTCTCAAATATAATTATTCCATTGAATTGAGAAAATATATAATTTTCACCCCTATCACCATCCATAATTAAATTATCATTGAAAAAATTTGATTGACTTATCAACTTCAAAGGAATTTTTCCCATAGTACATTTTTTGTTCACATAACAGTGTGGAAACATATTTCATAGCCAAACCTTGACCATTTATATGATGCGGAGAAAGATGAATCTGAACAAGGGTATGAAAATTCTAAGTTATTAAGTTTATTGCAACTATACTTTTTTTTTTTTCTTAAGAATATTGAATTACGCGCTGCTATCATTTTCTAAACTGTCTATCCCAATAGTCTTGTTAATTGCTTAATTTTTCAATAATTTTTGTTCCCATGATTGTCATTATCATAATTCAATTTCTCCTTAGCCAATTTCCAACTATCCTTTTTGTATCAGTATTGCAGAAGCTTCAAAGTCCTTCACGACTTAAATGTCTTACCCTCATAAATATAACTGAGAGCAATACACTGTTAAAATAAAAATGGCTACAATTTGGTTTAAAAAAATAAGTTCACTATATTGTTAGATATTTCCTTCATTTTTTAAAGTATAAATTAATTTTATAAAATTGTAAAAATTTAATTATTAAATATAATTTTTTTCATACGTTTGGTATAAATAAAAAAATAAATTTATAAAATTAATTATAATTAATATAAATTTTACCAAATACGATTTATAATTAAAAAAGTGTAAAAGCAAACTAAAATTAGGAGAATTTGGCGGCTCAGCAGCAAAGTAAAACGCAGCTTGTTTGGAAAGTATATGCAGAAAATTATTGCACAGAAAAGAACAAGAAAAAAAAAAGGAGAATTTCTGTGAGTAATTATACATCATTGGCTTGAGGAAAAAAAAAAAAAAAAGACACCAGCTCTAAGAGAAGCAAAAGAATCAGAAGAACTGGAGGATGACCCAAAACCATAACATTTCCCTCGTCTCAAAATAACAAACAAAGAATTTGATGTACCAAGTGAAAATGAACACTTGCTAATTTCTCAATAATCCTACTCTTATCGCTGGGAGTTTTAACTACTGCCCAAGCAGAGTCTGGACAGCCCACTTATCGGTATCATATTTGCCCACACACTACCACTTTCGTTACAAACGGCACCTACTATGCCAATCTAAATCACCTCCTCCTTACTCTTTTCTCCAACGCAAACAGCAGTGTTGGCTTCTATAACATATCAGCATCACTCGACTGAATTTGTCGCCTTTCCCGGAAAATTAGATTGATATACGCACGCTACGATAGAAGACAATAAATTACCTTAACTTCCATGCCATCACTTGACTTGACTTGATACATGTCTTCTCCATTGCCCACCGAGGAGGATATTTTAGCAAAAAGCTTCACCACTCAGCGCTCACGCGGCATCTCATTCATTTCAAAACCAAACCTGACGATTAAAGAAGAAAAAAAACAAGGAGAAGAAGAGGAGGGCTTAATTAAGCTGTAAAGTAGGAGCCAAAAATATATATATATCGATCCCTACCAAATGAAATGAACCTTCTCATTAGATTATCCATTATCCTGCTATTCTTGCTGGGTCTTTCAATTATCACCCAAGCACAGCTCTCGAACCAACCTACTTTTCTCCATCATATTTGCGGAAACACCACCACTTTCACTAGGAACAGCACCTACCAGGCCAACTTAAATAATCTCCTTTCTTATCTTTCCTCTAAGTCAACCCACGAACTTGGATTCTACAACACCTCTACCGGGCGGGACCCTGACGCTGTCTATGGCTCATTTCTCTGCCGCGGCGACATCAATACCGATGTCTGCCAAACTTGTGTCGCTGCTGCTGCTGAGGAGATAGTCACTCGCTGCCCCATCGAAAAAGTGGCAATAATATGGTTCGATTATTGCCAACTACGTTACTCAAGCCGATCATTCTTCTCCGTCAGGGAACAAGTTCCTACAGTACCTCTGTTGAACACGAAGAACATCACAGACCCAGATAGTTTTTTTAGTATATTGTTGGAAAATATAAGAATTATATCTACTAAGGCTGCAGGTGCTCAGCCAGGAGACAAAAAGTTTGCAGTCAGAGAAGCTAAGTTTACGGCGTTTCAGAAGCTGTACAGTCTTGTGCAGTGTACACCTGATCTGTTATCTTCTGATTGTAACCGCTGTCTTAATGACACTCTCTTCACGATACAATTTTGCTGTGATGGACTAGAAGGAACAGTTTTGTCTCCCAGTTGTAATATTCATAATGAAGTTTATCCATTTTATAATTTTACTGCAGCACCACCGCCATCACCGTCGCCTCCGGCAAGAGGTTCCGGAGAAGGTAAAGTTGACATGTGCTTTTTTAGTTGAAATGTCATTTGTTTCATTAATTTATCTGTAATGATTTGCAACGTCCGGCGAAATCTTCAGTTGGGATGCGACGAAAACATATTTTGGGTTTCTGGGCCGGTGCTTATGGTTTCAGCCTTACATCTATATTTTAAAACAAAATTCGTTTTATTTTTCTTGTAAAATTTATGAATTATTGTTTTACAAATATTTAAAAATAAAAATTATACCAAAACACTTCTATTCACTATAAGGTTAATTACTATATATTTACTAATTAGTTTGTATAAACCATCAGTTTTATTATAAACTTTGTACCAATTATCAATTAAATTTTATTTTGAAAGTCATTTCAATTTGTTTTTTCAATTTTATAGATTTAATTTTATTTTCATTAATACGTAAAAAGTTAAAAATTTATGTAACAAATTTAAATTTAATTTTTAAATTTATTTCAAAAGTAGCAAGATGAAAACTTGAGAATATTTTTTAAATTTTATTTTTGTCTTAAAAAAATTTGAATAACTCTAAATATAATTTTTAGAAAATATAATTAGATCCTTCAAATAAAATTGAATAAAATTGATATAATTCATAACGTTGAAGGAGCAAATTGAAATGACTTTCAAAGTAGAATTCAATGATAATTGACTTAAAGTTGAGGATAGAATTGATGGTTTTCCCTATATTTAATACATTATGCATTTTGATGATTTTTCAATTAACAAAAAATATTTACTTTAGTTCATAAACTTGTTGCTAATTATTCTCTATTATCTTAAATAATGACGTTGAAATACATTTTGATTCAAGGAGGGGAGTTGATTAAAGTCATCGCAAGCGTTTCTGTAGCGATTCTAGTGGTTGTTCTGTTAGGTTCTTGCATTTATATAATGCGGAGAAAGATGAGTCTGAACGAGGGTATGAAAATTCTTATTTATTAAGTTTATTCCAACTATACTTTTCTTTTTCCTTAAGAATATTGAATTACGCACTGTAGGAAATAGCCAAGGGATTCAGTTACACTACTATGAAGGGGAAACAGTAGGAGATGACCACCCAAATGAAAATATTCAAGGTGAGAACCAGATGGACTCCCAGGATTTTCCTTTCTTCCAGCTCCGTACCATAAGGGAAGCAACAAAAAAATTTTCGGATGAACATAAACTTGGAGAGGGTGGCTTTGGCCTAGTGTACAAGGTAATCTTTGTTTAATTTGTCGCCTAATTACTCAATCTTGTAGCTATACATAATCATATAGCCAGTGCATGTTAATTAGTTTGGACTAAAAAAGAAGAGGCAATTTCACAGTATAATGTTTTTTTTTTTTTTTTTTTTTTTTAGTAGATATCAGGTTTTCATAGTAGTTTTTTTTTTTTAATTAATTCCAAAGATGCTTTCAGGGTATATTAGAAGATGGTAAAGAAATTGCAGTTAAGAGGCTTTCAAGAACTTCTGGGCAAGGTCAAAAGGAATTCATGAATGAAGTGACTCTAATAGCTAGACTACAACACAGAAACCTTGTCAGACTTTTAGGGTGTTGCCTAGAAAAAAATGAAAAGTTGATTATCTATGAGTACATGCCCAACAAAAGCCTTGACGTTTTTCTGTTTGGTTCGACTCTCAACCTTCAAATAAAGTACCTGCTTCGTGCAGTATGGAGGCAAAAAATGTAATCTTTTTATTTAATTTTTATCAGATTCAAGCATGAGCGTCCAACTTGACTGGCAAAGACGGCTGAGCATTATCAATGGACTTGCCCGGGGCCTCATGTACCTACACGAAGATTCTCGACTTAGAATTATCCACAGAGATTTAAAAGCCAGTAATGTTTTGCTTGATTATGAGATGAATCCAAAGATATCCGACTTCGGATTGGCAAGAATTTTTGGTGGAAATGGCAACGAAGTTAATACGAATAGAATTGTTGGAACATAGTAAGTATTAGTATATATGCATCTAGTCTCACCACCCCGCATATCACAGATCTCTTTCTTCCAATTAATATTACTCTAAACAGAGCAAATAAATTCATAATTTTAAAGTTTTTACCATCTCTGTTTCCGTGTGAACTCGAACAGTGGATACATGGCTCCTGAGTATGCTATGGAAGGACTATGCTCCGTAAAATCAGATGTTTTCAGCTTTGGAGTTCTCCTGTTAGAGATAATTAGTGGCAAAAAGAACAGTGGCTTTTATCTGTCAGAAGAGGGAGAAAGCCTCCTAACTTTTGTGAGTTCCTGTCCTTGTAGTCTTCGGAGCAAATATAGTCACTAGCAAATGTTCTAATATTGGACTCTCCCTATTACATTTCAGGCGTGGAAGCTTTGGTCTAAAGGCCAAGGATTGGAACTGATGGATCCGGCATTTGCGAAGTCAAGTGTGAAATCTGAGGTGCTAAAGTGCATCCACGTTGGACTTCTGTGCGTGCAAGACAACCCAGCAGAGAGACCAAATATGTCAAATGTTATTATTATGCTGGGAAGTGATACCATGACGCTTCCTCAACCCAGAAAATTTGCATTTTCTGCTGTGCAATTTTTTGCACAATCAGCTTCATCCTCAAACCCTAAAGTTTGTTCTGTGAACGAGATAAGTATTTCAAATGTAGCACCGCGTTGATTGCAGTGTAATGTATTTACTTAATAAATGCATTCTACCATAAGTCAAGTATCAACATTATTTACACAATATAACTAGAAAATGTATTATTGAAACCATGTGTAGCGATGATTTGAGTCCTCAAGAGAGTTGCACTAGTGGCCAGAAGTCTCTCTAATGACCTGCATATGCAATTAACGGGACAATTACCATTTTAGGGTAACAAATATTTTTTATTCCCATTTTAGGCTAGTTTAAAAAGTAATTCCCATTTTTATGGTGAAAGGGAAAAAAATTCCCAATTTAGGGTGAATTTGACCAACCCGGACGGTCAAATTGTACAAAACGCTACTGGGAGTAGCGTTTTGTACAGTTGTGGTCTGTTTTGTACAGACCGAACCGAACCGACCGGTTCGGTCGATTATATTTAGGTTCGGTTCGATTTCGGTTTTTAAAAATATATAACTGACTGGTTCGGTTTAATTTCG
>CATIWO010774172.1:0-18609 GCA_949673435.1 Macaranga tanarius | reverse complement strand
ATTTATTTATACAAATATATGTCTTTCTTATTAGATGGGAATAGCTGATGCTATTTTGGACCTTGTGAGTAGTGGGACAACATTGAGAGAAAACAATCTTAAAGAAATTGAAGGTGGGACCGTATTGGAGAGCCAGGTAAGATATCAAGCTACACGATGGACTTTACTGAGCATACAATTTGATCTTTTTACATCTTTAAGTATTGCAAAGTGGTTGGCACTATGCCTTCATTACATGCCTTACATTTAAAAGTTGTCCTATTCTTCAGGCTGTTCTTGTTGCAAGCCGGAAATCCTTAATGCAACGGAAAGGTGCACTAGACACAGTACATGAGATTCTTGAAAGGTTGGAGGCACATTTAAGGGCAATTGGTCAATTCACGGTGTGTATATATGCTTAATTGTGCTCACTCCTATCTTCACTTAGCTTTTTCTAAATCTGTGGCGGTAACACTTCAATGTCAGGTTACTGCAAATATGAGAGGAAGTAGTGCAGAGGAAGTGGCTGAGCGTGTACTGAGCCAGCCATCTTTGTCTGGGCTGCAGGTGAGATTCAAGACAAAAAATGACTTCTCCCCATTTTCGGTGACCATGATTGGAACATTTAACAACTAGTACAGCACACTCATTTTTTATTTGACTAATATTCACCTTATACTTCATGTACATATGTTTTTTCATTTGCATGTGGCTGGGGGGAAATGGTGATATTCAATAAGGCAATGCATGTACGGTTCTCTTGATCATGCACCCAATAGCCATTAAAGCAATGCATCTTAGGGGTTAGCCACCAAAGGGGCTGTAGTAGGACATGAACTTAGGAACAAAGGTTTACAAGGCCAAGAGTCTTGAGACTCCTACCACTAGTTATTAACTTGGGTATTTTTAATTTCATGCTCTTAATATGTTTTTCTGTGGTCACATGTAGGGGCCTACTGTAAGTCCAGTTTTCTGCAAACGTGATGGAAAGGTTATGCCGGATTACTATGCCATAGTCATATGTGTCCCAAAAAAGGCACTGTACAAGTCTGTACAACAATTGAGAGCGGTAAGTTATCTACTTGTTGCTGAAGTTGTAATCTGCTCTTTCAAAGTGATATTCTTAATTCGGGGCTCAGAACCTTCCAATCTAATCAGGGAATGAGTTTGACCTTATCCCCCTTCTTCTTCCTTCTCCTTTTTTCTTGGAGGATGTTGGATTTGGGTGTAGTGGGGCCTTTGCAGCAAAAGGAGAATTTTCTTGCAGATTTCTCTGTACTCTATGAAACTTTTTTCTTCATGTTGTGGCATAATTTAGTTCAATTGCAGACGGTTCTTTGAAATTGCATTGGTTTAGGATCAAACCATCATTATTGCTCTTTAGATTGGTTGCTTGGTAATTGGATATGGCTGATCCAAGTCTAATAATATATAGATAGGTTCATAAATGCATTTTTGTTTGTAATGACATCTCTCACATATTTCTGATGTTTTTCATTGTCTTCCACTTTGTTCAAGATTTTTCATTTGACTGATGTAAAGGATCCAGTTTAAGCATATAAGCTCCTTTCAAATATGCCTTTTTAATTACTATTTGTACAACTTTAGAGAATTGTTAATGCTTGTAAATGGCTGGCTGATGATGCAGATTGGAGGCAGTGGGGTTCTAATTTCTCCTTTAACGTACATTTTCGATGAAGAGACTCCAAGATGGCGCCAACTTCTTTCAAAACTTGGGCTATAGATCTCTCTTGTCGATGGCGGTTGCTTCTCTTTTGCTATATATTGCTTCTCGAAATACTTGGCTGTTCTCAAGGTACATCTTCAACATATTTTGAGTAGATAGCACGGCACAGAGCAGGTTTTAAAATTTTGTAGTTGATCTGTATCAGTATGTCACAATTTTAAAACTTCCAATGTTTTTTTTTTTTCCAAGCTAAGATTCTCTAGTTTTTGTGATTCCTTTTGCCCCTCTCCTGTAATTGTACTTTCTGGTCGTTGTAACTTATCATGAAAACTTCTGAAGTTCATTTTCACAACTCCCGTTCTGAATGTCATGATCGAAATTTGGCAGTTTTAAGGAAATACATGAACACAACATTGTTGTTGATGATGCTATGTTCAGTGATTAGCATGAGTTAGTTTAAACCAAGTCAAACAAAACCAAAGCTATATCAGCTGCTGCTACTTTGATGTTACACTTGCACATTGAATGCATAGATTCATTTATGGCTGAGATGTGACCGCTGCTTGTGGTTGGAGATGTGGTTGTGGTTACATGTAGAATACATGATCAAGTTGCATATTTGGAGCTTAGTGACTTGGAGCTGAGTTGGCAAGCGGCTCGATGTTTTTTTATTTAAATTTGTGGGCCTAGGAACTTCATTGATGAAAAAGAAAGAACATTCCGAATATGCATGCTATGTTATAATTGTTTGAAATGTTGTGGCACTTGTAAAAAAGAAAAAAGTTTAGACATTATTCTGTCAAATGCAAATTGCAGTGAGTTGTTCATTTTACTGGTAACTAAAGGATTTTTGGCTTAAACTTCAGACTGTGCTTATCAACTATTTGCCATAGTATTTGCAGTATCATCTAAGGATTGTCCATGTCTGTTGTTTGAAAATGATTGGTCATTTATGGAAATAGTCAATAAACTACATGAAAATTGTTAGATGGCTAATTGGGATGATATGTTTGCTTGATGCAGAAAACCAAGAATCAGAATTTTGGTTGCTGAAGTCACCATATAAATGCAGCCTGTTGTCAATGACAATACAACCTGTGACTTATTACAGAACAAACATAATTCTAATATATAATTCAATCTTTTAACTAAGAGAATATATCACCAAACTTAATATAACAAAAATAAAAAGCATAAAATTCAGTACAAGAGAATTAAAAGAAATAAGAAGTGATATGATTGTAATAAGTGGAAAATCAAAAAAAATTTCAAATGTTAACATCTCATTTATTTGAAGGACAAAGGACACCAGAAGTCTGAACTGAATCTGATAATTTTTTAAATAACAAACTATCTTATATTCTAAATTCAGCAGTCTAGTGCTCTATTGGATAGATCATGATATAAAACCACCAAAAAATTTAAAAATTATAACACTAAAACTATATTATAGATAAGAAAAGAAAATACAAAAAAAATGGGTGATTTTTGATAAAAATGGCTAAAATTACCTTGAAAGTTTAAAGAAAATACTTGTTTACTCTGAATAATTCAATGTCCAGATTTATAAAACATATTATAAGTTGTTTAAATAATACATCCTTAAGAATTTTTAAAATTTAAAATCACTAAAAAAAATTACTCAAAAAATAAAGAACGGAGAAAGAAGAGAGAAAAAGCTAATATTTGATCTTATGTATTGTAGTATTTCTATAGGCTATAATTTTTTGCAAAAAAAAAAAATGGCTATAATTTAGATACATGCCTTTTTTTCTTTTTTTATACAGCAGTAGATACATTTATTATTTAGGTAGTTTTCTTGTGTCATTAATTATTATTTTGTGGAAAAAAACGACAATAGCACCATTTTTTTAAATGCTTTTAATAAAAAAGACAGCTTCATTTTGGAAATTTTCTTGGTCTTCTGAAATTACAAGTCATCTCTACACAAATAAACAAAAAACACCAAAGGAAATTAGCTAGTCAAGATCATTGACTCAAATGTATAACCTTCAAAATAACTATTTTTACATCACTCAATTACTCTCTTTCATTTTTTTTTTGGTAAAAACCGGACACTCTCACCCTTTATGCCAAAAAAACAAGAGGAATATAGTGAACACAAAAAACCAAAACAAAGAGACAACAAATTAGAAGAAGTAAATCATGCAAGTATGATAGTGATCACCATAAATTGTGATTATCACTAAGCAATTTAACTGGAGAAGGTCAAAGTAATCCCCAAAAAAAAGGCAATAGGTATTATTAAAATTAGTTAGAGTCAAGGACAAATTCTGAATGAGTGTTTGTAAAAAAAAAAAAAATCAATTCTAGCATATGGACAGAGGGTAGGGCAATTGTACATCAATCTAATGACCCAAAATCTATTTTCTCTACCAAACTTTCTGAATGTGATTTTTTTTTTTTTTCATTTCATTTCCATAAATAGAGATTATTAAATTCCACACTTTATCACCCACTACCAACATTGCCCAAAAACCAAAAAAAAAAAAAAGAACATTCATTAATTTGAGTTAAATAGTTGAAGGGGTTATGCAACAAACTTTCATGAATATGAGATGAAAAATTAGTTGGACAAATAACTGTTACTCAACTAGATTGTTTTTCCTTTTTGTTTCAAAAAAAAAATGTAGACTGGTGTATAAACTTTTTCATCATTTTCAGCTTCCAATGAGAGCATTAACTTATAGATAATATATGTGTGTCTATATATGGTCAATATATAAATTTCATGCTGGAATGATCTTCTTTCTTGTGTCCATTTAATATAAACATAAAAATAGATGAATTATATAACAGAACTTGCTGATTTGGTTAAGGTCAATCAGATCACATAATGTAAGTAACAAACCAAAGAAAAATATTAGATATTATCAATATATAAAAAACAAGTAATGCCTGTTGTGTATGCCCACAATTTTCTACACTGTTATATATTTGATATTTCCACAGCCATATACACACACACTCAACCCTACATACAAACAAATCTTATCAATTAGCCCACACTCAAGATTCTCACCTGCATTATTACTAATTTTTGTTTGAATATCCCAATAAACACAAACCTTGAACTAACAACTCCAAGAAAACAAAATTACTAACTCAAAGTAAATAAAACAAAAATTATTATAGAGAGTGAAAAAAATTCATTTGCCTAAGGACAAGACTCCCTGACAATAATTCAATAATATATATATATATACACACACATTTTATTTATGAGACTTATGTTTCATAAAATCTAAAATTAATCTAAATTTTATGTTGGAATATTTTCTTAAAGAATTTTAGCTAACATGGGTGCAAAAAAAAAAAAAAAAAAAAGCAATTCTCAGTGGATGGCAAAAATTTCATCATCCCATAAAAAAAGGCAAAAACTTTTTTAAATTAATGAGCCTCTTTTTTTTAGGGGATTAATGAACTTCTATTCAATCATAGATACTTAAGTCTTTGTTATAATTGGATTAATATTAATCCAATTATAACAAATATAACATCATTTTAGCATGTAATACAAGACCAGTCAATATTAGTCTTTATCCTAACAAGGTCTATATTAACGATGTGAAAAAAATTACTACAAAAATTGTTAAATATTTGATAGTAGTGTATTTTCGTAATGTTATGTTTGCTATACCTCAAATTACTATATTGTTACTGAAAATCATGTTAAATTTGGTTAATTTTTGTACTTATTTCATGAAATAATAAAAAAATTAAATTTAAATTTTTTTATTTAGAAATATGACACTTTTATCTACAAAATTATGATAATTTTATAAAGGCGTACTAATTCATATAATTCAAACACACACCGTATAATCGTTGTGTGATTTCAAAAAACTAGCCCATTAGTTATATATATATAATAAAAAGTTGAAAAATAAACAATTTTAATGAGTTTTTTTAAAATTACATTGTAGAGATAATTTGAGATAAAAAAAATATATTAAAAAATTCAATAAAATGAAAATTAACAAAGAAAATAAAAATAAAAAAAAGAAGTGGATTTATCTAAAGGAGAAAGTGGATGAGTCATCAACGTTTGAGTCGGGGAAGAGTCCTAATTTTGGTAAAACAAAATTAAGAAGGCAAAAGAATGCTTTTCCTTTCCTTTCCTTTCCTTTCACTTTCCTTCCTCTGCTCTTCTCTTCTCTTTCCCCTTCCTCTCTAATCTAAGCAATCTCTCACACAGCTGTTTCCATCTTTCTTCCATTCACTTTTCTTCTCTCTTTCTTCTTTATTATAAACGCCGACACACTCTTCAATTCTCTTTCTTTGTTCTTTTCTTCTCTCAAGATCCAATCTTTTTTCTTTTTTTCTTGCTCTTTGCTACTCATAGTTCAAACCCAAGTCAAATCTTCCTTAAAGATTTCATCTTTCACTCATTTTTTCACTTCCCCACTCCAAATACTTGTGAATTTTGTATCCAATCTACTTCAAACTGAGTTGGGTCTTCCTTAAAATTCTTGTATATAATCTACAAATTACATTTTGAGACCTGGGTATTGGTCAATTTTCTTTGTTTTTGTTTTCTTGGTCATTTGAATCTTATTGAAGTTGTTGTTTGTGTTGGGAATTTGTAAAGAAATGGTGGTTTTGTGATAAGAGGTGAAAATTAAAAGGACTTGCTTTATTGGGTACTTTCTTGTTAGTTACTACAATGGCTACACAGAGCTGGAGAGACTCTTACAAGGGTATGTCTTCTGATAATATCAAAGGTTTGATTTTGGCATTATCTTCCAGCTTCTTTATTGGTGCTAGCTTCATTGTTAAGAAGAAAGGCTTGAAAAAAGCTGGTGCTTCTGGTCTCCGGGCAGGTATCTTTTATTGTTATTATTATTGTAAAATCATGCAGTCTTTTGTGTTTCATCTAAGATTTTGGAGTAAACGATGACTTATCTTATCAGGGATTGCTGTGATTAGAGGATTTACTAGATTTGGTTAGGATCTATTTTGCTTTTATCTTTGATGGATAATGTGGAGATCTGTCTTTACTTATTTAGATGTTTTCTTAGAGAGCTTATGGATTCTGCTGCTGATAGGCTTGGATCAGGGAAAGAGGGAAGTTGAAGTAACATGATGAATGAACTTGTATGGAGCTGATTGCTGTAGCTTGGTTGATTAAGTATTTGTTGCTGGTTCAATGCAATTTCCAAGTACAAGTATTGTTGTTTGAATGCCTATTTGGTTTGGTTTAGAGCCAATGTACTTGAGATAGATTCTGGAAACGAGTAAATTAAGAGTTAATTCTCTTTGTAATGGACAAGGAAAGTTGAGTTTCTGTAGATCCAAGTTGAAAATTCGGTTTGATGACTGATATAAAATATGATCTTGTTCAAATTAATGTGATGGATTAGTGGGAATTTTGGAACTTCTTGTGGCCCCATCAATCCCAGAAGTTTGTCAGACTGATTGAGGAAGATCTGTTTCTTGGTTATAGGAAATGAAATTGCTTGTGTTTCCTTATGGAATTATGCTTGCTGGCATTTAGATGATCAACTAGTTTCTTAATAAGGTTTAAATATAAAGTTTTGCAAGCACACATATTTAATTGCCCTTTTGGAAAGAAGTTGAGCAGTTATTGCACGTTTGAATTTGTTGCTAATATATGTGAAAGCTATCAGAATCATATATCATTGTGTAACTATGTTTGTTTTTATATTTTCTCTTATGTTTAGTCTGTGTAATGTACTTGCAGGAAGTGGAGGCTATTCTTACTTGTATGAACCACTTTGGTGGGTGGGAATGATAACAAGTGAGTTTTGCTGTGATAAAATTGTGGTTGGTTTTTATCTTTTTAAAAATTTACTTTATTTAGGGTTCTATGGCACAAAGCACAAAAATCAGCCAAGTTCTTTCTGTCTCTCTTTTTTGTGTAAAGCCATCTTTCCATAGAATTTGTGATGACTGATGACTAATGACATTAATATTTCAACAGTGATTGTTGGGGAAATTGCCAACTTTGCTGCTTATGCTTTTGCACCTGCTATATTAGTTACTCCCCTTGGTGCTCTCAGCATTATCATCAGGCATGTTCTTCATAAAAGCATCTTATCATATTTAAGTTTTTGTAAGCTGTTGTTGTGCTGATCTTGTTGTTTCTTTGCAGTGCGGTACTTGCATATATCATTTTGAATGAGAAGCTACATATTTTTGGAATTCTTGGTTGTGTTCTTTGTGTTGTGGGTTCTACAACGATTGTCCTGCATGCTCCTCAAGAACGGGAGATTGAATCTGTGAAAGAAGTTTGGGATCTTGCTACTGAACCTGGTAATAGTTGACACATCAACATCATTTTATGCTCTCAGAATGGAATATACTGCAGAAACGAGCTTAAGGGCAATATTTGATCTACTTTTTTTTTTTTTACAGCTTTTCTTTTCTACGCGGCCTTGGTCATGACAGCTGTCTTTATACTCATATTCCACTATATCCCTGACTATGGCCAGTCACATATAATGGTCTACATTGGGGTTTGTTCCCTTGTTGGTTCATTATCGGTATGTATTGTTATAAGGTTAATGGTTGTCTTCTATTTGCCTTTTCACATTCCTTCCCTTTTTTTTACATTGTTTAAAATTTGTTATTTGACAGGTCATGAGTGTCAAAGCACTTGGAATTGCACTGAAGTTGACATTATCGGGAATGAATCAGCTAATATATCCCCAAACATGGGCGTTTGCTTTAGTTGTAATTACTTGTGTTGTTACTCAAATGAATTATTTGAACAAGGTGAAGTTGTTTCTATTCTATTCTTTTCACAACTTTTAGCTTTTTGTACTTAAGTTTATCGGTTTTAGTTTTTGAGTGCACATGCTTTTTTATATTATGAGCGAGGATCATAGAGCCTCTGCAAAAATGCATTTCATGATCTACTGAAAATTGTCTTTGTGATTTGGAGGTCACAGATGCAAAACCAGGAAAGTGTTGTATGCATTCTGCCCTCTTAAGATCTTACAATGTGTGAAGCGTTGAGCGTTAAGACACCCTTCTATCCTTACCTGTCTGGTTACTATGCTTTTTTTTTTTTTTAAATTTACACCCCATTTTTAATTGATGAGAACATGATAACATAGAACATCAAACGATGTGATATTGTGGCATATGATGCAAATTTGTGGTTTCTATGTTGATGAACCTTTTTACCTACCCCATGTTGCTCTTATGATGCACCAAATTGTTTTCAAACATCTCCCCTTATTCCGACGAGGAAGGAGATTTGAGGTAGAAAAGAAGAATACTGGAAGAGAGGTTATTGCTGTTCAAAATTTTGAATTAAGATGAAAAAAAATGAAGAGTTAAAAATGGAGGCATATTAAAATGTTTGTTATTGGTGAAAACCATCTAATTCTTTTGATATGCTGCCAGGCTAGCAAGCCTCTTTATGTGCAATAGATGATTGTAGTGATCTTGTTTGAAAACAACTTGATGATGAACTAGATGTGAGAGACAGAGGTTGTACATGGCTCTTAACGAATGCATGCTTCACTCTTTGGCTATTTCTACTTACTCAAATATCTGCAAACTTACCACCATTAATTGTTACTGATTCACTAATTTTTTATCCTCTGGTTTTTCCATTGCAGGCACTTGATACATTTAACACAGCTGTTGTATCTCCTATATACTACGTTATGTTCACATCACTAACAATTGTGGCTAGTGTAATCATGTTTAAGGCAAGTTTTTCTGCTTGCTAATATAATCTAACTCTACTAATGTTTTATACTATTAAACTGAATAATCAATCATTTTAAGATTAGATTTGGAGTTAATTCCTGAAAAGGGTTTGTAAGAAAAGAGAAATATCTTCCAATATAGTCTTGTAATATGTAAAATTTGGTATTCTCCATGTTAAGAAATCACTCTAGTTTTAGGTGTTCATTTCTTATGTGCATAGTCATGAAAATGACAAAATCGGACTGCCCTAGTTGATCAAACATAACCATAAAGGGTAGATTGTTCTCAATATCAATAAATCAGCTGACTTTTTCTAGTTTTTCTCACCAGTAGTTTTAGATTGTAGCTCTTACAATGACATGCTAGGTGCTTAGCCCTCCTCTCCTAGGCCTAGGCCTAGCCCTCTTTCTCCACTTGAGTCTTAAATTCAGCGACTTTCTAGGAACTGCTTCAGTGGCTGATTCTCAAAATCTTAATTCTACTCATAAATCCTTGGGAAATAGCCATCTGAGTAATAAGTGAATACCCTACAAGCTTGTGGTTCTAGCTGGAAATGCAACATAAGCTGAGTTCAGATGGCAGGTTCTCTTGTTCCCATCACACTACTAAAAAATGAAAAAAAAAAAAAGAGCTACTTTATGCATATTGTGGGAGCAAAATGTAGGAAGAAATTCTAGTTCGAACATAGTGAACTTTTGGCCTTCGATCCTCGCAATATTCCAGTTCAATGGTTTTGAAAAACTTGCGAATATGAACCACATTTTCTATGATTTAGTCCATTATCTCTGCCATTTTCTGTTTGATTTAGTCTTCTTTCCAGCTTACAAGGTAATTTGTTGCTGATTGTAGATGAACAATTTTGATGTTTCTTTTTCTTTGCAGGATTGGGATAGGCAGAGTCCAACACAGATTGTCACAGAAATGTGTGGATTTGTAACCATTCTTTCAGGAACATTTCTGCTTCACAAGACAAAGGATATGGTTGATGGTATGCTTTTGACCTTGTTTTTTATTGTCACTAGCAATATTGTTATTTTGTGGAATTGTTATTCACAAAGTTATGTCCCATCTGTTTTCCTTTATGTGGTGAGAATCTAAATCTTACATTTATGTTCTAAAATGGGAAACAGGGCCAAATTCTTTGCCTGTGCGACTCCCTAAGCACACAGAAGAAGATGGCTTTGGTGCTGAAGGCATCCCTCTTAGGATACAGGAGTCACTGAGATCACAAAATTGATACATTCTTTGACTCCTTTCTGCAATTGCTTCGGACTTGATATTTTGGGGAGGGACTATCCAACATCAACCTGTATTTTATGAAAGTTCTCCCATCATTTTCTTTACAGTAAAAGTCAAAGTCAGAGACGGAAGGCGACGGTTGTTCCGTCCATCTTTCGTTTTAGCATCACAAAAGTCTAGCCTTCAGCTTTTGCCTTGTATACACTCTCCCCAATTCATACGAATAGAGTTGGCCAATGTAATTTTGGAGCACATTGGTGATATATAGTGCATCTTCATTCCATTTGTCGAGAATTAGCTTATGACTCTTTCCATGGCAAATGTGAATTTTTGCTCCTCATTTTTGTATGCTCGGCAGAGATTATGCCTTTTTTCCATTGTCATGCTCTTTACTTTTCCATTGTCAGAATAGTGTGAATTGTGATGCCACTCATGTTTCAATTCCATGTGCGATGCATAAATTGCTGTCTTACACAGCTGTGTAATCGAGTACCAGAAAGGAGATGAGATGAGTTTGCATATGTTGCTTCTCAAATATATGAAAATTGCAACTTAAATGAGTGTTAATTCAAATAAAATAGGTAGGCAAAATTTATGAAAATGAGTTTCAATAAGCACTATCAGATAATTGGACAAAAATGATTATAAAATTTGGTAATAGTTCAGTTAACGGTAATTGCAAACCACAAAAAATGTGCACCATAAGCACTAGCACGCATCAATAGCCATCAACTATACTGATGCACATTTCTTGTGATTGCCATATCCATTATACACTTTGCTGGATTCTTTTTGCATGTCTGGCAAAATTTTTACAACTGAAACAAATTTGCACATATATCTCCACCTGGAATCCGAAATAAATCGAGTCACAATCTATTTGTTGGAATTGGCTATATGTATTCTTTTACTCCATTCAGCACGGTTTTGGACGACTTCCTCAAGAATGTGTAGAGCCCTTGGGTCTTGTTGAATGTGTCACACTCCGCAAACTCATTTAAAATTTGGCTCTGATGTTTCCTCTTGTAGAAACAGAAGACTTATCACTTGGGAATGTGCTTCAGAATGCTAGACACAACCAACCACCACATGTTGACTTTGTGGTCGGAATTCTCAAAGCAAAATTGAAGATTGTTTTTTTTTCTTTTGAAATTAAGCCACCTGTATACAAAGTTTCAAAAGGCAAATCAGAAAATAAAACACATAAAACCAAAAGATTGGTGGCAGGATTACATGATAGTCATAAATTATAAATTAATTAACTCGGTCATACTAAATATCAAATTGGACTGCAGAGACACATCACAATATTCAATAAACAAAGATGCCACTTAGAAGGCCCTTTAGGCACATTAACAAGTTAACAAGGCTGGAATGATAAAACGATCCAACTAAGTACTAGGGACCAATCAATATCCCCTGCTCTACAACTGCTTATGGACAAAATTCACATGTACACACCATTATACAACAGAAGTCAGCACTGATCACTTCCTAGACCCTGCATATGGAGCTGTGCTATTATCAACTTGATGTTGGCGGGTCACTCACTGACAGAAAAATTATTAACATGCAATAGTGAAAGGGAATGGAGCTGGTACCATTTCTCTTACAGAAAAGAAATGGCAGAAATAAAATAGAGGATGGTATTCATTGAGAAAAAGTGAGATAGCTCGATAGGCCATTCAGCAGCTGAATATAGGCATAATACTTTCATCCACCTCCCACAATAAAGAATATAATTTGACAGTTGAAAACAACATATAGACGGAAAGAAGATGAGGAAAATTCGCCTGATCTAAAAACTCAAGCATGCAGCATTTTAATTGCAAGGCTGACACTTTTATCAATGTTCCCTTCCTAGCTAATGAAATTTTTCTTAAATATAATTCACTTTGTTTCCCATGTGTGCTACCAGAGCAAAGACCAGACACAACAAACCTATAAAGTAGGGGAAGATGATGAACTACAGAGTATTCTGTTGTATATTTTTTTCTTCACTAATAAATACTCAATAAACTTCACAGAAAAAAAGACAAACAACACATGAATTGGCTCAATCAAGGCCCTGAATAATTTCAGAAAAGAGCTGAGACTTGGAAGAATTTAACATTAAGAACTTCATATGTTATATATTATAGTTCTGGACAGAATAAGGGTAAAATGAAAATGATGTGATTGTCAAATGCCAAATCTGATCAATTAATTCATCAAAGCAACAGCACATATGCAGTCATATTTCTATCATCAACAAAACTCTAACATATAACAAACTAAAACAGCATAAATGTAGATAGGTAATTAAAAGTTAGACGTCAATGTATCAATTATAGTTTGGGTCAAGTAAATTCTCTCCCACAAATCCCTGCCCTCACTTCCCAAAACCAAAACTGAACCTAGGAAAGCCACAGTAACCTCCATGGTTAAAAGCATCAGCAAAAGCAAGATTAAACACATACAGAAGAGTTGGACATACTTGTAATAGAATCTTTTATGAGCCAATAGTGTTACAAAGTGGCTCATTACTGCCAGAAGATACAACATTTCTTCTTACAGGTCGAGTTGCTTTCTTCGCATAAGAGGAATTCCATTCTCCACCATCCTGCGCATAGTAATCCATGGGATAGTCACCATCATTACCACAATCAGAACACAACTTATCACAATGGTCACATCCTGCACCCCTCTCCCACCAACCGGCTAAATCCCCAAGTGCAATCTCCGCCTCAAAAGGCGTCAGAAGTGGCTTCTTAAATGCATCTCCCCAATCAATGGAGAGCCGGGGACATGCAATCTGAATCCAAGCATCAACACAATCCTCAAACAAAGCAATCCTAACCGGACTAATCTCTGACATCAAAATAACTGTGTACGAAAACCCTTTCTCTCTCATCTTCTTCTCCAACCTTTCTAAAATTCTTGGATTCCCCTGCCTACCCAATGTACCCAATACAATCCCCCAATTCCTCGCTTCTTTGGCCATCTCTATCGCTGCCTTCCTTGTCTCCTTCATTCCGCGATGATCATATTCCTCCAGAAACAACTTCCCCAAATAAGGATCATATCTAAAAGTCCTAATCCCAGGATTTGCAATCATAAACGCCTCCAGATGAAATCTCCCATCTGCCACAAACACAGCAACAGTCTCATTCATATCCCCCATTACAGAATTGGAAGATATTTTTGGGGCAGTACAGCCCAAAACTTCACCCGCAGACAAAGGCTTCGACTGAGGAATCAAAACATAAAGTCCTAATCTTTCTAACTCAGGCTTAGCTTCTCTTATAGCAGAAGCAAACTGAATAGTACCCGCAAGAACAACACTTTTATTACCCTCCATCAAATTAAGTTTAATTGTACTAACCAAACGCTCCACATCAATTTTAATATCAACAAAAACATAAAGACAAGGAATTTTAGTAGCATCAATAGGGACTAAACAACTATGACCATAATGAATCAAAAAATCAGCACCTAAAGCCAAAGCAGAAAGATCATCAACACAACAAGCACCATAAGTTACATCACCAAGAATAAAACAGTGAGTGATGTCAGCAAAAGAAGTGAAGATATCAGAGAGGATAAGAGAGTACATAAGAAGACCTTCTGGGAGTTGAAGGGCGAGACGTTTAGCATTAGAAGAGCGAATTCTCCATATGCATTTGTGAATTTCTAAATTGTAGTTTGTGGGTAGCAGAGAAATGGCTGCGTTTAGCGATTGGTCGTTGAGGATTGATTCTGGGATTTGGTTTTTGATGAAACGCTTTGGTGTTGGTTTTGGTTTAATGGCGGTGGTGGCTGAAAGTTGACAGCTTTGATCTGAGGTATCCATTGAAGTAGAGAGTACCCAGTAAGTAGATTAGTGAATCTGATTGAACCCAAATCACAATTTATGAATTGGCAATTAAGCGATGCATCTAAAACCCTTTCTTTTTAACTCACCAAAAACCCTAGGGTGCTGTGTTACTCTCTTCTTTTGAGCCCAGCACAGGCACAGCACCTCATTTTGCAGCAGCTAATGTTTAAACGACATCCACGTTTCCTTTAAAAACGACATGTAGTTTTATTTTTATTTTTATTATTTTTTTTGAATTTCAGTTTTTTCTTTGATGAAAACAAAAAGTCATGAGCTCAAGACTAACTACTCCTAACCATCCAGGACTATAAAATTTTTGTGCTCAAATTGGGTGAAATTGCATAATTTAAACCAGTGAGCCTTGGTCTAGTGGTTAAATGACTTTCAATTTAAAAATTCGAGTTTAAGTTCCATTGAACCAAAAATAATTGCATATTTAAGGTCATTTACGCATAATTTTGTGAAACTAAAGTCAAAGTATTTGTTCTATTAGTCTGCTACCTCAATGACAAATAAAACGTTCCATTTGTCAGCTCAACTTTGAAGTGATTTTGAATCTAATATGCACATAACACATGCCAATTCCTTCACCTATGGTTCTTTGGTTCACCATAGTATGCAGTAGATAATTTAAGGATAGGACTGAACCAGTCAGCCAGAGGAGAGCTCCCTCTTGGACCATTATGGTCAAGAAGTCAGTGAAAACTTATCCTATGCCATTATTCTCACAGGCTACCTGCCATGCTGCCAGGATGAAGCATTCAGGGACATTCTTACAAAAGCAAACTGAGAGAAATCCTCTTCTGAATTCAAGGATGATTAGATAAGTTGCTCAGAAATGCAATCAGTAGATGCTGTAATAAACAGCAGTTAAAATGCAATCACACCATGCAAATGCATACAAGTAGAAATGGCCTCTTACTATGTTGCCAAGTTGTACTCTTACGAATTCCTTACTTATTGATTTATGTTGCATACGACATGCACAAAGAATTATATGACACAAAATGATATGTAACACAAATATATCAGTGTTTTCATACAAGATATCAGTTTCATCAGTTCATCAATGTATGAAAAAAGAAGAAATCATCAGGTATCCTGTAATCTGCATCTGGATATTTATTACTTAAAAATCTATTCTCATACGTTCATATAAAGCTCTGAGCTGTTAAATATGTAGATAAGTATATAAAATTACAAATAGGCAGTCCTTGCAACTGTAGTTCTCATCCCAAGTGCTCTAGCTATTTTCCTCAAACAATTAACTCTTATTCTGTGATGCAGCTCTTATTGTATCTGGTTTGGGATCAAAATCTCGCATATGCCCCATTTGGGAAAGAAATTGATTAGTTGTATAGCATACTGTAGTAATCATGTCTAAATTGGTTGTGCCAAGCCGGAAAGTTGTAGGTTGCATACAGAATAGATGGACTATCGCTTGGGGATTTGCCTCAGAAGGTTAGACACAGAACCGCAATGTGTTGACTTGTACTCGCATTTCTCACAGCAAGATTGAAGATTTTCAATGACTTTAATACACCTGCATTACCGATCATAGGCTAATCAGAAAGTAAATAAATGAAAATACGGCAATGGTAGCAGGATTGCACGAAAGTAGAACAAAAATAACAATTATTATCATGTAATTGATTCAGATCATGATAGAAAATAGAATTGGACTGTGAAGATATGCTAATAAGTAAGATCTCATGACATTACCTATAATGAACTGGAATGTAGCATAGACCACCAAATAGCCTAGGACCAACTGATACTATTAATCCTCATTGTATATAGTACTTAGCATGACTGAATTTGCCTACGTCAGAATAATCTAGTAGTAAGCAATCCTAACTCGATTCTTAGATTTTGAATATAGACCAGTATAAATATTAATGGAGGTTGATCATCTACTGACTATAAATATTACCAGTATGAGAACAATTTCAACAGATGAAAGCAATTATCTAAGGCAGAAATGAAGTGTACAATAGTATTCATAACATAGGCATTTGCCACTTTGGCTGAAAGGATTAAACTTTTATCATTGTGGTAATCAATATTCCCTTCCTACCTGCTGCAGTGTGGTTTCTTAAATAGAATTATATTTGCATGCATGCTATGAAAACAACTGCCAAATTGAACACATCTACAAAGATGATGCTATAATCATATTTATATTGCAGTAGAAAGCAGGAACCCTGACTACATGGAGTGGCAGATAAACACATGTATATGCTTTCGCATTCATGTTCTAGTAATAAATCCTTTTGATCATTGAAACTGCGAATGAAATTCTCTGCTAAAATTTGAATCCCATCCGACAAAAGAAAAAATCATTCCTATAGAATGTAGAAGTAAATGTGAATAAATATTCCATTTATTTTCACTTATATGTGCTACAAAGCAACTGTTATGCCGGAAGCCCAGAGTAACAGGTGCGGAGAATGCAAATCAATAAACATCACATTTCATCTCTTTATTGGCAAGTTGATAGTTTTTACCTTGCTACATACGAGAATTAATTATAAACAAACATTTTTAGTTTAAACAGATAATCCAAATAGTATTATAAACAATTTAATTCCTGATTTGAGTAAAACCAACATTTGTGGTTCACGCCCAACGCTACTTTATATTAAATACCTCCATCCACTACTAACACTAACAAACAGATAGTTGTAGCTTGTGAGGACAAGCTGCCAATGCGATACGGTCAAAAGAAAAAGGGTGAACCTATTCCTTGCTTGGATGAAAAAAAACAACGAAGGAATACATACTTTGCTTCAATCTTGAAAATTTTTGTTCTTCTCTTTCTGGAAATTTGTAATATTTTGTTTCAACTGACAAGTGATCTTAGATTCTAATTAATTCTAACCAATATTTATAAGAAACAATAATTAGCACTTCAAATAGCAAAGTTTTCATCTATAAAGCTGAAAATAAGCCATTAGAAAAAAAAGGAGAGAAAATGGAGTCAGATAAGAGTGGTAAGCAGCAACAACAGCCAATGATCATAGCAATGAAGGGTCCTTTGAATAACAAAAAGCGTGAAATAGCTTTTCAATTAGCTGAGTTTTTACACTATCCTCTAATTGATGAAGAGGATATCATTGTAGACCTTCAAAACCCTCTTTCAACTTCTTCTTCTTCTACTAGCAATTCTGATACCATTTCTTTCAAAATCGTCACTAAAATCACCAAAACCCAACTCCACCTCAAACTTCAAGTTGTCATCAATGCTTCACTCTCTCAAAATACCCATATTGACCAATTGTTAGAGCTAGCAACGTCTAAAAGAGCTCGATTGGTCATTATTGAATGTGCAAATGAAGGTGTTGCTGGGTTTCGTCATTACAAGGTTGGATATGCTCAGGTTTTCACTATCGACATCAGAAAGCCTTTTACTGCAGAAGAGTTTGCCCCTCTGATACTGCAGAGTGTGCTAAAAGATAATTATGAGAAGGTTAGTCACCCATCAACGTCAACATCAACATCAACAGTGGATCAAACCATTCCTCGAAGAACTTTCCGAGAAGCGCATGCACATGAGTTCTTCTTCACTGAAGAACCTAAGATGAAGATGGGTTCTACTACTTCTAGTAGTAATCTCCAATACTGCAATTACTGTGATATAGTCGTTTCAGGTCCAACCTATCAATGCATTGTATGCGACGAGTTCATTCTTCATGAATCATGTGCTGATTTTGATACCTACTCAGAATTGATTTTGGAAAAGGACTCCATGTTCTACCTAGAACCAAGTCCAAACCCACAAAAGTATAAGTTTTCTCATACGAACAAGTGCAGACGCTGTGAAGGCTATTCCTCAGACTGCAATAATTGTCTGCTTCAAAGTCATATCAAATGTGGGCCTGTACCGACAGTTTGGAGATACAAGAAACATGAACACCCACTTAGTTTTGTTATCATGCCATTTTGGTGTAAGTACCAATATCAATGCATTGCTTGTAGCAACTATGGGACGTACATCGGCTACAAATGTTACGGCTGCAACATTGATCTCCACGTCTCTTGTGCAATGAAAGAGGTAATCAAAATAATTATTATATTTATAATCAATTGTGATGAGCTAATTTTAATTAATGTGTACTTGTGCAAATAAATTTATGGAGAG